>VXAD01009650.1:596386-693359 GCA_013399195.1 Dicrurus megarhynchus
TAGCGGCGGCGGTAGCGGCGGCGGGAGCAGCAGCAGCAGGAGAAGGCGAGGGGCGAGCGAGGGGCGGCGGCTGCTACCTGGCGCTGTGCGCGCGGCCCGTGCACTTCGAGAAGGCGAACCCCGTGAACTGCGTGTTCTTCGACGAGGCCAACAAGCAGGTGGGGGCGGCGGGGCCCTGCCGCGGGCCGGGGCCGCGGATCCGGGCCTGTGGGCTCAGCCCAGCCCGCTGCTGCTCGCCCGCTTGGCTTTGGTTCCCTGTCCGGCTTTGGTTTTCTCCCGTCCCCTCCTTCGTCTGCCGGGCATGAGCCCGGTTGTTCCCCTTCCGTCCAGGTGCTGCCTCAGGACCTGTCATCGTGCTAGAGGCGGTAGTTTTTTTTTTTTCTTCCTCACCAATTTATTAGGTTGGATTTCACCTGCCTTACTCTCACTGCCGTAAGGTCTTTCTGGAATTCATCGGAGTCAGCACTTTTTTCTTTCTGTTCCAAGTGTCCCCACATGACTTGCAAACTTTGTCACTTTGCTGTTAGCTTAATTACCCTAATTTTTTTCACACCCCTTTGAATTCCTGAAATTCAATATATTCATTAAAAAATGAATAATTATAGCTTTCCTTGTGGCACAGACCCAAGTGGCCATTTCTTGGCTTTAGTGCTTTTAAGCATAATCTCCTTAATACCTGTATGGGCTCCTGAGAGTTCAGCTCAGTACAGCTAAAAGATCTACAGGCTGTCATGAGGCTTTATAGATGTGAATACATTCCACTGTCTCATTCCTGTAACCATACTTTGACCTCAGCATTCATGGAATTGGAACCTTCAAGCTTTCTTCCCCATATAGCTGTCATGGATTGCCCCATGTGTGGACATGATCAGTGGCATGTTTGGAGAGGGAGCAGTATTTCTGGGGTGTGTTTCTTGCTGTTGCACTCTGTTCAGAATGATGACAGAATCATTTAGGTAGGAAAAGGTCTCTGAGATCATTGAGTCCAACCTTTGACCGAACACCACCACGTCAACTAGACCAGGGCACTGAGTGCCACATCCAGTCTTCCCTTAAACACCTCCAGGCATGGTGACTCCATGGGCAGTCCATTCCAGTGTCTAATCACCTTTTCAGGGAAGAAATGTCCAACCTAAACCTCCCCTGGTGCAGCTTAAGGCCATGTCCTCTGGTTCTGTTGCTGGGGAGAAGAGGCTGACCTCCAACTGGCTACGCCCTCCTTCCAGGGAGTTGTAGAGAGTGATAAGGTCACCCCTGAGCCTCCTTTTCTCCAGGCTAAACAACCCCAGCCCCCTCAGCCACTCCTCACAGGACTTGTACTCCAGACCCTTCCCCAGCCCCATCGGCCTTCCCTGGACATGCTCCAGCACCTCAGTGTCCTTCCTGAATTGAGGGGCCCTGAACTGGACACAGCACTTGAGGTGTGGCCTCACCAGTGCCGAGTACAGGGGGACAATCCCTGCCCTGCTCCTGCTGGCCACACTATTGCTGATCCAGGCCAGGGTGCCATTGGTTTCTTGGCCACCTTGACACATGCTGGCTCATGTTCAGCTGCTGTCAACCAGCACCTCCAGGTCCTTTTCCAGTGGGCCACTTTCCAGATATTTCTTCTTATAAACCATTGTCTTTTACTTACATTTTGAGGGCCAGTTGAAATACCCTGTCAGGAGACACTGTATCATAGTTTGGACGTGATACAACTATGTAGAAACTGGTTGTTGAGAGCTCACTTGAAGGATTCCTATTTTCCAGTGTAGATTTATTTCGCTGTGTTTTCTTGTTACTCTAAAATAGTTTGATTTCCGTTGTGTCTCTGAATCATTTGTAACCAGTGTTTCAATGACAGTTTCCCATGGGAGAGACCTATCCATGCAATCTTCTCATCTTGCAGAGATTAGGTGTTGCCTTCATTTTCTGTCTGCATAATAGCAAAAAATAGTTAAACTAAGTATTTGTCATTTTAGTAAGGCTGTGGATTTGCTTGTAATTTATAGTCTTGACACCTTGACACACTTGAGCATAGCAGGCTGGCAGCATGGCTGATAGTACAGAACAATGTCCCTGTTACCCTGAGACCTGATTTGTGTGCCTAGTGCTGCTGCACATACAACAAGTGCCAATAAGGCATTTGCCTGCCTTTCTTTAAGCTAGGTAAAATTTTTAATAGCATGACTCTTTTTTTTTTTTTTAATGTTATCTTATTCCAGCTCAATATATATCATATCTCTAGCAGGTTTTCTACACATGTAAGTGAAGTTGTGCTAAAGGAATTGTCAGTTGCTAGGGTATGTTGGCTGAAACTCCTTAGGTACATGCAAGTCTGCAGGTTACTGTTAAACTATTCCTTTTTAATAACGTGTTCTGACACAATTAAGCTTCTGGGTCATTGAGTTACATCTCTTCCCAATCCCCAAGATGAGCTCCTTTTTGTTTTAAACAGTGCCGTGATGTCTCAGATACTTTTACTAGTACCTGACTTAGGAAAATATAAATGTAAAAGAAACAAAACCAAGATAAAGGCTTATGAAGATTTTTACTGATTTAACTTGCTCAGTAGTTCAGAATATGCCTACAAGACTGTTGCAGCACCATGCAATCTGACAATTCTAAGTACACTTGGAATTCCAGATTATTTCCGTGTGAACTGGCAGATCTGTAGAAGAACAAAAATTGTGTCTTGTAAAAAAAATTAAAGGTGTGGCTTATAGAAGAGGCAGCATGAGAAGGTTAAGACTTTGAAAGAGTTAAAAATATGTTCAAAACTTTTTTTGTAGGTTTTTGCTGTTCGATCTGGTGGAGCTACGGGAGTTGTTGTTAAAGGTTTGGAGGATAGAAATCCCATTTCCTTCAGGTAAGGCACCTTTGTCTTGGGATAGAATTATGCAATCTTAGAATTATGCAGTACTTAGTCCTGATCTACTGTAATTCAGGTGTAAAACTTAAAAGTAGTTGTTTCTGATCATATTTTGATTTGTTCTTAGATATAATCTTGCAATTAAAGGAGGATGCTTTTTCCTCCCTATAGTTGTCTGAGGGGGAAAAAGTAATTAGGCTGTAGCTTCTTTTTTAAAAAAACAGTCTTTTATTGAAACATGCTGTACATATGAGAGAGTGATTCCTACAGCAGCAATGACTCCAAGGATACAGTTTAGCAAGGTATGCCTGTGATTCAAGCACAATGTCCAAACCTAGATGTAGGTTTCTCACGTTCTGTTCCTTGTTTAATCTAAATTGGCTTCTTCTATGTCTTCCATTTCTTGTGGAAACATTTTTGCAGAAATTGACAACAGTAAACTATTTTTATATGTCTCTGTTAAGAGTGATGGCTCTTTTCACTCTGCTGTGCATATGTCAGGAAGTATTCTTTTACTCCATATCAATCCAGATACGGATGAAGCAATTTATAATCGAGATGTGTTTACTGTGATCTCTTGGGTATTGCATACGGCCTGTCTTGAAAGTTGCTGGGTTTATTTTACTTTTTTGTTTGATTACGCTTGTCAATCCTGAAGGAGCTGAAAATACTTAGTAAACTTCATCATGTTCCACTATTTTCATACTTGACTGTCTCACTCTCTTTGGCTTGACTTAGTAACATATGCTGGAGGAGCTATGCACCTTATTTGTGCCAATTGTGCTGATGCTTGTTTGGTAAGAATACATTTTTAATTGATTTTAACAGTGTGAAAACAGCCTCACTCTCCCTTTAACACCCGAAGTTCTTCCAGAGGCTGCGTCCCAATGGGAAAGCAGGGAGGCTTGTGTCAGCTAGCAGTAGTTCTGCAAGTAACAGAGCAGGTTGCAGGATGTTGGCGAGTGTCACAGAACTCCAGACTCACTGGGACAGAACTGAGAATGCAGGTTTGGATAGTCCCACAAATTTTCCAGTTCCACATCACAGGCCAACAGAGCTGAGCATTGGCAGTGATTTCAGGTGCTAATTTGTGTGACCTTAGCCATGATTCTGTAATTGATGTGTTCTGGACTTCTGAAGAGTGAGCTGCCATTTTCTTTCAGTCTGGGTTTTGAATACATTAGTGGCAGGCAAGATTAATAATCTGTATTCCAAAGCATTTCCATTGCACTTTTTTTCCTCTCTCATTGTCTTTTTTGAGGGTATATTCTTTAAGAAACTATTTTAGATAATATTTCCATAACTTCTGTTTCTTTCTGTATAGGATGGAGGACAAAGGAGAAGTGAAGTGCATCAAATTTTCTTTGGGGAACAAGATCCTGGCTGTGCAGAGAACTTTGAAGAGTGTGGTAAGAAACCTACACCCTGCAGCTAGGGAATTGGAGCTGGAAATCATCTGCTTCCAGAGTAGAAGTCTCTGAGACAAGTGTACAAGAAGTCTGTTGGCTAAAAACAGCTGTAGTGAAAATTCCTCCATCATCCTGAGAGGCTGGACAGGCAGCATGGTTTTTGTGCTAGTATCATCATTTAAGGAGAAGTGTTAGGGGGAGCCAACTTCCATAAAGAATTCTCTGGCAAGGGTGGAGTGGAATATAAGCCAAGTTTTTCTTATATGTATATATATATCTCTCATCCAAAACAATTTGATAAACTAATATCTATTCTTTTGCATCTATGTATGTATCTTTTCTGTGCTTCGTAATTGCTAATACACTTAATGGGTGTTTTTGCAGGATTTTTTGAATTTTATTCCAGATAGCCCTCAGCTAGAATATACACAGGAATGTAAGGTGAGTTAAATGTCCCAAGCTTATATGCTTAAGTGAAACTCAGGCTGGTGACCTCTACTCTACAAGAGAACTAATTGAGGTACCTTTCAAAACACTAACATCAAGGAAATGAGATATGTAGTCACTGCTGTCTATCTAAACTGAGGTGAACAAACAGGTATTAAAAACACCATGAAAAACTTCCCAGTCTTGTGAATGTAATTGTTTCCTAGAGGGAGCAGAAATGCTGTGGAGGCAACAAATGTCAAGGTTTGATAAGGACAAGACACAAAGTGCTGATGATACAGAAACAGTGGACAGTGATTATATTAGTGCCAGATACATTCATGTGGATGTTTTATCCTAATGTCACTAAGCAGTAATCGTAAGCTATTACTAGTTTTTGTACTATGTTTGGTATATTTAAACAATCTTTCTATTTTTTTGATGATTATTTAACCAGAAACAAGTACCATTGTCATTGTTTGGTATTTTCCAACTTTTAACTAAAACAAATTACATTTTCAGGTAATAGAATGCTAAAGTAAATTTTTATACATCTGATTTGCACAGATCCCTTTATCCCTGTAGTCTTTAAAGCTGAAGCACTGCCTGCTTCATTATTTAAGATTATGAGTTTAAGTAAACCATTCTAGCAAAACCTTTATGGTAATGAAACTTCTGAGTGTAATAGTAGTAGATTCTGATTGAAGTAATGGCAAATTTTTCCACTTAGTTTTTAGTTTCTCTCAACATCTCTTCCTGCTTTTCATGTCAGGAACTGGTTGAATGGGCAGTAGAGTTTGAAGCAGAGGAGCTTAGTTTCATCTAGGGTAAAAATAAAATTTGATTGTGTAATAAACTTGTAAATCTTACATGCTGCCAAAAATCCAGGTTATACAGTAGCTGTGTTCATATGTAGTTTTGGAATGCTTTATAAAAGCAACTGATGCATGCTGGATGTCTGGTTGGCCAAAAGTATTAACTCCAGAGATTGGATCCCTAAATTGCCTTTGGTTTCTTGTTCTTCATTTAGTAGTCTTAGCTTATCTGAATAGTTAATTTTTCCAAGTAAAAGAGTGTTTGTTTGCTTGTTTGTTAAAAGACAAAGAATGCCAATATTCTAGGATTCTGCTGGACGAGTTCTACAGAAATTGTCTTCATCACAGATCAAGGAATTGAATTCTACCAGGTAATACAAATAGCTCCTGTAGCACATGCTTAGGGATTTGAAAATATAAATTTGTAACAGCATATTTGAATTTTTTTCTTGTCTCTGTAATTGAGAAAGTGTACTGCTAAAAAAAAAGAATTTTTGCCATTTGGTTTGCAGACTACAATTTTAAATTTTTTTTGTGAAGAATACATTTTTAGGGCAGATCAAATTTATCATTTACAGGTTTTAAGACCTTGTATAAAGGAGTACTCAACTCAGCCTTGAGAACTCTTAGATTAAGAAATGCTCTTGGCTTGTATGGAAATGAATATTTAAATCTAATGTGAAATACCACTTCATGCAAAACAAATCAACATTGGGGAAGATGTGTAAATGCTAAAAAGGTGGCAAAGAACAAATAATTGACTAGCTAGAATAGCTGCAATTTGCAGAAGAGTTTCTTCTATGTTGACCTCATTGAGTTCCTCTGTGTAATTACCTTTGCATATGTTTTTAAAGATGTCTAATGAATAAATAATCATTTCTGACATTCATGGTGAGGGATGTTTAAACACTTCAAAAAAAAAAAAAGTTGTGCACTTCCCAATAGTTTCGGTCCTGGAGCTAAGACACAATGTTTCTAAGAATTACTGTTACTAATAACTAATACTAAAGAAGGTAACTGAAAAAGCAGCATTATTTCCTGCTGATCAAAGGGGAAAGTATATATTTAGCACCTGAGAGGATTATGAGTGTCAACCATGCAGGTAAAAGGACCAAATCAAATAAGTGTCTTTTCAAAGAGAGGATATTTAAGCCCTTAAAATGAAGAGAATTGGTTTATATACTTAGTTCTTAAACTATAAGAGATTAAGGAAGCTGTGGAGTGAAGGCAGCAAGAATATTGTAAGAAGAACTTCTTAATAAAACTTCACTAGTTGTATCAAGCAAGGTGTTTCCTCCATTGTGCACAGAACTTTTACCCAGATCTGGATGAGTGGGAAAACACAGCACCTTTGAGCTCATTAGGATTTGATGTGTATTATTTCCTTAGCTACAGTAAAGTGGGGCCTAAGCTGTAATTGCCAGGTTTCTGATTTTTAATTCTAGCACAGTAAATGTGAATGTAAATGTAAATGTAAAACACTTAACAGTTTCTCACTTAACACTCCTTGCTCCTGTGCATTACCATTTATGCTGTTGGAATACTGGTGGTAATATAATGCTAATATTCTGTGTTTCCAGGTATTGCCAGAGAAACGAAGTTTAAAGCTTCTGAAGAATCAGAGTATTAATGTCAATTGGTACATGTATTGTCCAGAGAGCTCTGTTATCCTTCTTTCAACCACTGTCCTTGGCAATGTCCTGCAGCCATTCTATTTCAAGGTAAAGGGATGTGTTCCAAACTTTTCATTTTCATTTTTTCTTAAACTGCTTCTTCATCCAAATATTCTATTGCTTGAATTTCTTCCAAGAGGTGCATGTGTTCACATCCTTGTATGACAACAAGCAAATCTATAAGGTATTTCCTAGGTGAGGTCTTAAAATTAGGTAATTCACTCTTTCTTACATGCTCTTTGAAAAGAGGTGTGTCCAGACAAGGCTGGACAGTTGACCTTGAGAAAGGAAAGAAAAAATTGGTGACTAAGTATTTTACAACTTAGATGTCTCTAAAGAGATTTTTTTTCACTTAAATAGGTATTTATGATTTAGTTTTAATATGAACATTAGTTCTCTGTAGTATGATAAAGAAAAAATAAGGGCCTTTCACTTGTGATTATAATTATAACCTTCCAAATATGACTGGATGAAAAAGAGATAAAGAAAAAAGGTAGCACTTAAGAAAGAACTGTTGTCCCAAGCAAGAGAGGGCTTTGTCTACAGTAGTTATTTATTTTGGTCTTCTTCCCTGTGGGCAACACTTACTGTGTTACTGGGAAAATATTTTTCTTTTTATCTTGGAAAAAGTGTATTGTGAAAACTAGAATCTGTTTTAAGTTAATGATGCAGTCGGGTGATTTTAAAAATGAGGAGAGGAACTACAGCATTTGTCTTGCTCCTGTGAATGGATTAGGAAGATTTCTTTGGCAGTTTAAGGGAAGAGATTAAAAACTAGCTTACTCACATGGGTTTTCTGGTTTGTGTTAATCTTGTGTAGGGTCTGTACTGCATCCTGAATTGATGTTCCCTTAGGTGGCTGGGAGGAACCTACTAGCCTCTCACAGTTTTCTTTTGAACATCTTAGGTTATGGTTCCCCCTCCTTCACAATTTGTGTCAAGTTGTAGTTTGAAGCTAAATAATTTTTATCTTGTGTTCAGAAGGTAATATTTAAAGATCTCCTGAGAAAGGTCCTGTACTAAAATAATATTTGAAAATAGAGATCTAGCAAAGGAAATAGTTTGTAGTATTCACACTTCACACTCAAGAATGAATCAGTAAGAATGGGAAGTGAATTTCAGTAGAAACTTGGGAAACTGTGAAAATTTGCTTAAATATAAATTCCATAGAAAAGAGGAAGAGGAGGGAGGAAGCCTTGGGTAGGAGAAGGGATATGCTGTAAGTATAAGGCAGGAACTAAAGGAGACTGTGACTGGTAACCGGAGGCAGTGATGTTTTCTGCTTCCCGGGAAGCAGTTATTTAAGAGTTGGATACTTTTCTGGAAGAGGGAAAATAAGTTAAGAGAACTGCTCTTTTGAGATGTCCAGACCAGTTGTACCTGGCATACAAATTTGTCTTGACAAATAGAAATATTTTTGTGGCTGAAGTTATAAAATCAAGATGATTAAGCTTCTGAAGTTACGGAAGTGTGTTAAAAATCATTTGGGGTTTTTTTAGGAAAGAAAACGCAATCCCCTTTCTTTTGGACTATGACCGCCGTTCGCCTCGTGGGGGCGCTGGTGATACAGCGTTCGGGGAAACGCGGCTCGGCCCTTTCTGCTTCAGGTCGTGATAGTTCTTGTTTTGCTGTTTAACAGAGTGGGACCATGTCAAAACTATCGAAATTTGAAATTGAGTTACCTGCAGCACCCAAGTCATCCAAGCTCAGCCTTTCTGAAAGAGATATTGCTATGGCTACAATGTATGTATCTCACTCATCAGGTCTTTCTTGGGAAGGTGGGACAGTTTGGGAATTCTGGGAGAAGGCAAAAACATTACAATGGTTGCACTTGTTTCTTGTTTTAGCAGCGCTGTTGCACTTCAGTTACTGCCTTGAACAAAGCATCTAAACAACCCTCTTGGGGCAAGGTGGGGAGGGGAAGGAAATGGAGAAGTCTTACATGAAATTGTTCTTGATTACCACAGAAGTTTGGAGAATGTTTCATTTTGTAGTTAATATATTGATAGAGGAATCATTCACAGATGCCTAACTTGCATAGGTATAGGTCATGCATTGTGATTTATCAAGTACTCTTTTAGTCTTTCACTTTTAATTAAATTATCACCTGACTTACGTAATCTCATCTCTTCTTTTAGGATAAAATGTATGGCTCTAAGAGATTGGTAGAGCTCTTAATTGAAAATAATACTTTAATCCTGTTGTCTTGTTAGATACGGGCAGCTTTATGTTCTCTATTTGAGGCATCACTCAAGGACTTCTAACAGTACAGGAGCAGAAGTAGTGCTCTATCACTTACCCAGGTAAGAGCAGAATGAAGAACATTCGTGGCAGTTCCCATCTGTGTCAGGGTGTTGTGGTTTAATCCCAGCTGGCAACTAAGTACCACCAGCTGCTCCCCCAAACCCCTGGTGGCAGGGTCACCAAAAGGTACAACTCATGGGTTGAGATAAGAACAGTTTAATAAGTGAAATAAAGGAAAAACTAGTAGTAGTAATGAAAAGGGGGTGGAGGAGGGAATAAAACCCATGAAAAGCCAGTGGCACAATAACAATTGCTCACCACCCAGCCTGTCCCAAGCACTGATCTGTGCCTCCTAGCCCACTTCCCCCAGTTTATGTACTGAGCATAATGTCCTATGGTATGGAATATCCCTTGGGCCAGTTCAGGTCTGCTGTCCTGGCCCTGCTCCCTCCCAGCTCCTTGCACACCTGCTCGCTGGCAGAACATGGGAAACAAAAAAGTCCTTGATTTAAGAGTAAGCACTGTTCAGAACAACTAAAACATCAGTGTCTTATCAGTGTTATTCTCATACTAAAGCCAAAATACAGCACTGTACCAGCTCCTAGGAAGAAAATAAACTGGGTCCCAGCAAAACCAGGACAAAAACACATCTTTTATTGTCTAAACAGGCTTGTTGACCAGTTCTCATTTCTCTTTGTTTCCATAGAGAGGGCTCCTGTAAGAAGACACATATTTTAAAGCTGAACAGAACTGGGAAGTTTGCACTGAATGTAGTGGATAACTTGGTGGTAGTACATCATCAGGATACTGAGGTCTGATTTATTTATATTATGTTGTGCTGTAACTTTGAGAAGTTACAGGCAGGTTTTAGTAACACTCTGGAAATTATAAATTATATTTCCATGTTCTTCTCTTTGCCAAAAGCCAGAGTATTTGCAGGAACAAAACCATAACACTGTAAGAGATTCAAATTTATCCTTTTATCTTGATGGGCTAACATACAATCAGGGTTGTTGGTAATGCCTGCCTTTTTCTTACACTGCTTTTGCTTCTTGTCAGTTTCTTAGGATGCTTTGCTGCTGCACTGTGTAGGCTTTTAAGGCATTATACAAAGAGGTAGAATTAAATTGGATACTAAATTATTAATCCTGGGAAACTTCTCATATCACAAACATTTGAATGATAATGTTTCTGTGACACAGACTTAGGCTTGTTTAGTTTGAAGGCCTGGATCTGTAAAAACTTGTATGAACACAAACCTTCTTGTGCATCTGGTACCATAGGTAAACCTTACTTATCTGTAGTCCCAGCAGCAAGGCTTACTCAGTGGTTGAGCTAAAGTGGTACTTTGCTCTTAACTTGGGAAAAGGCTTGGACTGCTTGTATTGTGTTGTCTTGGACAACTTCAAGAACTGGGGCACGTTATCTCCTTAGGAGGATTAGTTGATGTTTCATTTATATTTCATGTTAATTCTACTAATTAGCATTTAACCCAGAGCACTTCCTCCTCAGTGTTTTGGTCAAGCTATAAACATGACTGTAGAAACCCAGAAAACATTACTCACTTTGGCTTTGGGAGACACCAGTAACTGAAGTTTCCCTGGCACTGAAAGCAAAGCTGCTTTCCATGGTGGTCTGTACTGGGTAGAAATGTTAGTGACTTGAGTTGAACAAGACTGAATGGTAGAAGTATGAGGATATCATAGGAAGATACTAGTAGCTGGGAGGAAAATGGTGTATCCATGACTAAGCAGTGTCAAAGTCAGGTTTTGTGCAAGACAGACCTGTCTTTGTACCAGGGCCTGTAATGACAGTTCAAGGAGCAGTGGTTTTAGACCAAAGGGGGATAGATTTAGATGGGATGCAGGGAAGCAATTTTTACCCTGAGGGTGGTGAGACCCTATAACAGGATGCCCCATCACCAAAAGTGTTGAAAGCCAGGTTGAGTGGGGCCTTGAGGAGTCTGATCAGTGAAAGATGTCATCACCCCCAGTCCATGCCTTCCAACCCCAACTATTCTATGATTCTAACAGAGAATACAAGATGGAAATGTGAAAAGCAGACTGAATGCATGTAAATGGGTGGTGATTCACATTCGTGAATACTAATTTCCTCTTTTTAATTGCAGACTTCAGTTATATTTGACATCAAGCTAAAAGGAGAATTTGATGGGTCTACAACCATCCATCAGTTTGTACTTCCACCTCGATCAATACAACCCTATCAAATACCTGTAGCAGGTAGAACCACTATATAATGAATAACCTAACACTTAGCAAGAGTACTTAAATGTAACAGCTCCCATACAGGAGTGCTTCAGGTTTTAGGAGGCTGGTTACTAACACTTCAGTTACACATATTTGAGAGGGTGAGGAAGGAAGAAGGTAAGAAGCAATTGAGCATAAGTTGGTGTTCCAAATGTGTGCCAGCTACAGAAGAGTTGCTGTTTCAGGTGCATGCATCCTATAGTACTTTGCTTTTACACTTGAAAATTGTTGTGTTTGGGGAGTTTTTTGGCCATGGCTCTCAAAGCTTGTGGGTGCTCAAAAGCACTTCATGCTTTTCTGGTTTAAGTCAGGAGTACATGACTTAAGTAGTTAGAGGCTGAAAGACAATACAAGCTCAGAATCAAGCTTGGGACCAGTTTAGAAGTAATGCTACAATCAGTGTTAGGACTTAAATGCTTAGATTCTTCTTGGATTACCTTTCTGTTCTCCAGTCCTAGAAGTGTGACCCTCAAGCTGGGAGTAGCTAGAAATAGTCTGAGCACAGTTTCAGTAGCAGGTGATAAAGCAGTGAGGTTCTCTTTGTAGAAGAGAAAGATGCTTCTATAAAAAGATTGCACATTTAAAAGCTCTTTAACATCTGATAATAAGTATGATAAATCTGCAGATGGAGACCTGTATTAAACAAAGGTTAGGATCAGAATGTACAAACCACTCTACCTTTTAAAGATTATACATTTAAATACAGCAAATGGAGTCTGTGTATTTAGAATGACAGTACTAGAGCTGGAATATTTATGCATGCATTATTTCACTTGGCTGAAAAACAAAAAGAGTCATGTTTTGAAGGATTTGTTTGCCTTCTCAGTGTCAGATTTTCTTTGTAGATCTGGCTACACAAACAAATGGGTCTCTCTTTCTGACTGCATGTTACAGTGTTAAAATCCATACTCGCCTTTTCAGTATAAAATGGTTGGTATAGGAGAGCTGCCAGAGTACTACTGCTCTTCACCTGATGTTATTTTTTCTGCAGGCCCGGCTTCTGTGACAAGTCAGGCGCCTGTTCCATGTAAACTCTGTATCCTTTAAATCCTCTCAAAAAGTAAGAACTTCATTCTAAGTATCAAGCATGGAAGAAGGTAGCATTTGCTACCTTGACTTCTTAACAGAGCAGTTTTAGCCGATTATGCACATGTACCTCAAGATGAAATTATATACTTCCTAATGGCCTCATAATGCTTTCACAGTGTCGTAAATACTGAAATCTAGTATAATACTACATTTCCTGATTATTTGAGACACATGTATGAAGTTACTGAATAGGTACACCATAAAATTGAAGATATCATTCCAAGAACATGGTTCAAGACCTCCGAAGTAAAAGTGACAGTAAATGAAAGTATGTATGTACAGTAATGTGAATTCAGGAGAAACAGTTTAGAAACAATGTTAATATGGATGTTAAAACCTTAACATTTAGATTCTTCTTCTTGGATTGTCTTTCAACCTGATATTATCATCAGTGCAAGTGAAGGTAAGTGGTGAGCTCTTGGACTCAACACTATTCATTATCAGGATGGCTAGTTTATACTTTCAGTGCACAAAGCAGCTTAAAACTTAAGTGGCTTGTTAGGTACATCTGCTGAGTTGATTGCTCTTGGTAGTGATAACTGAGGATGATACTATCTCTACAACTTTTCAAGGGTACTGCTGCTCTAAAATATGGGTTTAGAAAGGCAAATAAAGAATCTAGATGTGTGTTCATTTAAGGGTGGAAAAATTGAATGTCTAGGCTATACTGTACAAGGTAGTTCACTTTGTTTACTTCTTCAAATCAAGGTTACCTCTGGAGTCTTCAGGTGAAACTTGAACCTGTAGTTAACCTCTTGCTAGATAAAGGAAAACTAATGGATTTCCTTCTCCAAAGAAAAGAATGCAAAATGGTTATCCTGTCTGTATGCTCTCAAAGTAAGTTCAAGTGTGTTGTCTGTGCCTTGAAAGTACAATACTGCTTATTCATAAATACTCATCCAAGTTAGCTAAGCTAGTTTTAGGTTTGAGATCACCCCTGAGGTGACCTTGGTCGTGTAGGATGTCATTTGCCCCAACTACCCTCAGTCACTATTCTAAAGGAATTTAACAGCATGAAAAAGTTAACTGTTGCCCCTTGCCCCCCACCACTTCAATTCAAATATACCTGACATGATTGAAAGTGTTTCATAAAAGTTTAAAATTAAGTACAGAATAGAGATCACCTTTTGAAGAAGGCAACATTCAAGCCCCTGGTTACTTCTCCTCATAGCTCTTCTTTTGTTTTTATCTTTTCAGTGCTTAGTGAGCCAGAAAGAGGATCACTGTCTGTGATTGCAACTGTTTTTGACAAACTGAATCATGAATATAAGAAGTACTTGGAAGCTGAGCAAAGCTATACTATGGTAAACCATGTTAGCTATAGTGGCATAGAGACAGGACAATGCTCTTTGCTTCTCAGGTGGCATCAAGGTGAAGGCGTGCTCTTTTCTACATAGGAAATTTGGGCTTACCCCAAAAGGCCTGACTGCTTCAGGCTCCCAGTAAAAGTTTACTGTGCAAAATGCACTAAGCCCCTCATTGGGCACTTGTGTGGCAGGTGCTGCATAGCTCATCTCCAGAGTGATGAGTTAATATACCCCAGTGCTTGAAAGCAGAGAGAAGGTAGAAGCTGAAAAAGCAACTCTGAATCGGTAACTACTACCTTGGTTTCCAAAGCACTGATTTCACTGCACACTATATTGTGGCATGACATAGGCAGTCCTGATACATCTCAGTTCTTTTAAAATACCCAATTCAAGCACTAGCTTAGAGTACTCTTCTAAGCCTGAGGGCCTGTGGCAGTGTAGTTAGTTTGATTCATCTCCTGGCTTTGAGGTATATAATAGCAGCTGTATTTATATAACTTTCAAAAGCAGTTTTAAATTTACTATGAAAGCCCCACTGAACAAGATGCATCTAATATAATGTGACCACAGATACGAATTTCCTTGTTAACAAAACATATTTATACTTATGTTTGAAACAGAAAACAGTCTGTACAACTGTGACTGACTTGGAACTGTACTGTTTTCTTTTTAAAAGACTTTTTTTTTCTCCTAGGTGGTAGAAACAGGCCTGAGTAGAAGTAATCCACTCCTGAAACGTCCTGTCCGCACTCAAGCGGTTATTGATCAGTCTGATATGTACACACATGTTTTATCTGTTTTTACCGAAAAGAAGGTAAGTTAATTTTAAGGGCTAATTAAATGATTCAGAGGGCTAATTTGGCAGCAGTCTTAAATTGACTGCTTGAAATTGGCTGCAGGAAGCTTTGTCGGGATTAGGGTATTTTGATGCCCATTCTTACAGGGTTATTAACAGAGAAGCTATGCAAGTTCCACCTAACACTTTGTTCCTTGTCCAGGAAGCACCCCATAAGTTCACTATAGCTGTCTTGATGGAATACATTCGCTCTCTCAACCAGTTCCAGATTGCAGTTCAGGTAAATCACTTACGTGCTAAGTACATTGCCCTATTCCATGAAGTTACATGGAGTTTTAGTCCAGTCTTGGTCATATGTGTAAGTCCTATACAATACTGACTTTTATATTATAAAAACCTGTATAGAGACATACCTTTGATTGTCTTCTTCCTACATTCACAGCATTACTTGTATGAGCTGGTCATCAAAACCCTTGTTCAACACAACTTGTTCTACATGCTCCATCAGTTTCTGCAGTACCACGTGCTCAGTGACTCAAAGCCTTTGGTATGTAAGACAAGTAGCTCCAATAAGCTAGTGAGGGAGGTGGGAGGTCTTCAGAATTTTAAGGTTATTTCTACTTTTGCCCTAGGCTTGTCTCTTACTGTCCCTGGAAAGCATTTACCCTCCTGCACATCAGCTCTCGCTGGACATGTTAAAAGTAAGCACTTCTTGCTGTAGTTACTCCATGTCACATGTGGGTTAGACTGGTCAAACAGCTTCCCTGACCAGGCTTGAGGTGACTAACTAGCATCAGTCATTTGCATGCATTAGAAGCATTGTCTTACAGCTGTGATTGACTTCACAGAGGCTTTCCACAGCAAATGATGAAATAGTGGAAGTTCTGTTGTCCAAACACCAAGTTTTGGCTGCCTTGAGATTTATCAGGGGTATTGGAGGACACGACAGCATTTCAGCCCGCAAATTCCTCGATGCAGCGAAACAAGCAGAGGATGAGATGCTTTTCTACACCATATTCCGATTCTTTGAACAAAGGAACCAGCGGTTACGAGGAAACCCCAGCTTCACACCAGGTAAGCAATAAGAAGTTTGACCAAGATACTCAGTTGTGCAAACACAACTAAGACATGTTTCACTTCCAATCCAGTTGAGCCTATATTAGAAGATAAAGCTCTTGGTACATTTTAGCCTATATTTTATACCTACCTTTAAGCACAGTTCCAAATTAACTTGTCTTACTCCTTTGTCTACTGCACCCAGTAAAGAGGCTGAGCTAAACATAAACTTGCAGATGAACCTGTTTGACTTGCAGTTGCTCTCACTGCTTAGCTTAGCAGAGCCATTATCTCCAATTAGTGCTTTCTCCTGAACTCACCAACCAGGTTGGGAAACGTTTGAGTTCAGTTGTCCATTTCCACTAATTACAAAAATTCAAGGCCTGTTTTATGCTACAGTTGTTCTTCCTTTAAAAGCCAAACTGTTTGCACCAGCAACATGTTTATAAGCACCAGACATTCTCTTGGCTCAGAATCCCACCCCAAGCTCTTGTATCTTGACAGTAAAGGGCTCTCATGGCTGTGAATCTGCTGGTTAGATACATGAACTAGATCCAGAAACTAGATCAAACATCTGCTTCACCTCAAGAATACCAGTCACAGGACTGGAAATACCTCAGTATTCCAGTGCTTTGTATTTGTTCAACTCCCATACTCAAACATGTTAAAGATAAGAATTAGTACTAATAAATTAAGGTAAGTGAAACTACACAATCTTGGTTCTTGGTTTCTGAATTGTAAAGTGAACATTAACTTTTATTTTGTTCCACTTAGGGGAGCACTGTGAAGAACATGTCACCTTCTTCAAACAAGTTTTTGGAGAACAAGCTCTCATGAAACCCACAACATTCTGAAAGACTCTTCCACTGAAATGTATAAACTTAATTTATTGCATTTAAGTAGATTTTTGAACTACAAAATTGCTATTTTATAATAAAGTATATACAAGACATTTTGGCAAATAGTACTAAAAATATTACAACTTGTGATGGCTTCCCCCTAAAAATAGAGACAAAAATTGCATTGACCTGCATTTAAAATTAGTGTCAGTGGTTTAGCAGTCCATTCTCATACACATCACCTCAATTTCATTGACAAAATGCTATTCAACTCTCACTACAGCTGGTTTAGGTTTCTGGAGGAAACAGATGCAACCTCTTGAAAACAGAAGTGTTTTAGTAATCTTATTAACACATCTAGTTTTAGTAATACTGTTACTTGAGCCACACTTAGCATTTCCTGAGTTTAAAGCTATGTCTAAAGCTGCAGCTGGTATCTTCTAGTTGAATCTGTGCAGGAGTCAAGTCTGTGGTGGTTACAGTGTGATAGTCATAGAACACTGCTGCGCTTCAGTTCTTAAGCTGGGCCTAAGCCACAGTTCAAGGAACAGTCCACTGAACACTGTTAAAAACTAGAAGTAGAGGAGTCTCTCCCGTTCTGTACCTCTGGTCCTCTCTTGTGCAGCACGAGTTTTAGCTTTATTTACTGATGGGCCTGAGTGAGAGAGAACAGAGTTATCCAAAGGCTCCACATTACAACTGATCAGTCCTCAGGAAGAATGCATGATCTTCCTGTCTGGGTCCAGCTTAACATTCAGAAACGTGCTTCTGCTCAGCTGTTAATAACTGTCAGCAGCAGCAAGGGCAGTGGTAGTAGCTCAGTCTTAAACTGAGCCTTACTTAATGGGGTTAAGTCTACCTTTAAGGACTACACTATAGATGTGCATTTCCAAATTCAAGAGGACAGTGCTTGGACCATCCTCACTGCAAGGCAAGATTGTTTCTGCAAATGCAGGAACAGTGTCCCACAGGAGGTTTGTAGCTTCCACCCTCCATCCCATCCCCAGGTTGAAACATGCGAATCATGCTGCTCTCTGGGGGCCACAGGGGCCCAGCAGCCACCTTCACAAAGCACAGCAGAATGCAGCCACGTGGGCCAGGCTGTGCTTGCTTCAGTTCAGCAAGCCCACCACAGTGAGCTTGCAGTACCACCAGTCAGCCTTTGCTTTCCAAAAGACAGGCACCTTGGATGAGAGAGGCACATTTAAGTGCTGCTTTTCATCTCTGCAATCCTTTCCAGGGCATGGAAAGGCCACAGACAGCTGTTTTTGTTTGAAGTGAGGTATAGAGCAGACTGTAACATCTTACCTATATAACTAAGCAGAACTGGAAGAAATATCAGTCCATGTGTTGCTCCCAGCACAACCATAGCTAGATACATCCTGAAGTAGAATATCTTGAAGATTTGAGATTTGGAAAAAGCCAATACTACAATTCCTCCAAATTTGGTCAGTGTGATACCACTGAAAACCTGGCAACAAAAAAGTGTTTAAGTGGTAAGCAGGGCTTTAGGTAATCCATTCCCCTCAAGTATTTAGCATTTGGTAACATTTCTGTGTAATCTAAAGCTCCTAAATGTAGTATATCTCCTGCCCTGCCAGTCTAGAACCAAATCAAGATGCACTCAGGAGAAGAGTCCATCTTTTTGGTCCCACAGGACAGGCTCAGTATGATTAAAAATCCACTCTGATCTGTGCAGCCACCTAATTAATTTTTGCTTGAGGCAGATACAGATGAAAACCATTACTTACATTAAGTCACATTCCAGTGAAGTTCTGTACATGGCTGCAGTACACACATCACAAGAACTATCCATTCCAACCCCTTACAGGTCACTTAGTCTAAGATAAGTGACATGACAGTACTGCCTAAACACTGAGCCCTGCTTGTTTTCTACAAGCTCCTACTGCATGCCATATTCACAACCTTTCCAAGTCACCTCTGACTATCTGGAAGAGAAACACTTGAACTTTAATGAGACAATTTGAGGTTTATCCAAAGTACTAGTTCAGCTAAAGCATTTAGCTCCTCTCTACTATTAGGTAATAGTAACATGAGATTAAAAATGAGTCTTCATCACCCCTGTTACTAGTAGAAGCCTATGTTGACCTTAAGAGCTTTAAGCACTCCAAAAAGGAAAGGCAAGGCCATCTTTATGTCTTAAGACTATAATCTATAATATTTCTTAAAATAGTAAGGCTGTTACTTGACTACTTGTTTTCCCCTCCCCACCCAGCAGATACTCACTGAGCTACCCATGTGAGACAGAGCTTCTTCTGCACGCTCTACTCTACTGCCCTTGGTACTGACAGTGAACGCTCTTGTCACATGACTGCAGAATTCCACAGCAATACCACAGCTCTGGAGAGTGAAAGGAAACACATGTGAAAACATCAGTTAGATGAGCACTTTGATGGCAAGGTCTCTCTTAAGAATTCTGGATGGGCTAGAAAGATTCCTAGCAGCTGCAATCAGTCCCCAGGGTTAAAGTACCATGGGAAGTTACAAGCTTAGTGTTGGTTGCTTCCCAGAGGCTGTTGCAGGCACTGTGTGGTGTTTTACCACCAGTCATTGCTAACAGACAATCAAACAGGAAACAGAACATGAGATTGTTTCAGAGGTCAAAAGTTTCCTGATGTTGTAGCAAGGCGACTTTGATGCAGTGCATGCAGTGAACATTGAACACTAGGATCAGTTTACAACTATCAGCTGCAATAACATTGCTTTAGAATAAAGCACATCCTGATTTGGTACCACAACAATTCAGCTGATCAGTCATTTACAACACTAACTGAACACTTGGCTAATCTTGGCCTTATCTAGTAGATAGACTTGCCTGAATATACGACTAACTGTAACAGCCAGCAGTTTACACTAACCCTCAGACCTGCCACAAACCTCTGGAGAACATGGTAAGCCAGAGCAACCAATAGCTGCTTGCTGGAGCTACTTCTGGAGTAGGCTCTCTCTGCCCAAATGATTTCATCCACTTTGCAGGAACAATACTGGTGCTGGCATATCCCAGATCTACTCTGTAGAACATAAATACAGCAGAAGCCTTAACACAGACCTAGGCATCCTCCCCTTCATCATGAGCCACCTGTGTTGATGTGGAACAGCACCAAGCCTAGACAGCAGCAGTAAAGCTGTTGCTGCAAAACAGGAGTGACCTCCACCAGATGCAGTATAGCTTCAGTTCAATTGCTGAATTTTATCAGTACCAGGACCAGTTGTCAGAATAAACTTGTTTTCTCTTCTTCTAGATGTGTTAAGGTAGTTCCAACTACTGTTTAAATGCCTGTCGAAGTCTAGTAGCAGAATACAGCTCAGTATCACGAGTGTATATGTAGGACACAGAACTGTTCAAAACTTGGAAACAGAAGCAAAGGGATGTCTTGTTGACTTACCATGACAAGATTTACTAATGAAACTGCATTCAAGCTGATGCCCCAGAGCCACATCACTCCAAACATGTTGACAATTATCATAGCAATAGTTATTGAAACCACAACAGCAGCCCATACTTCAAAACCAAGAAGCACAGTTGTCACCAAAAATATTGATCCCAAGGAAATGCAGAGGTTAAAGATAGCATCGTGCACAATTGTCAAGTATTGTTCATAGAAGACATAAAACACACTGTGGAAAAAAGAGAGGTTGTCATTAGCCATCTTCCCTTTTGTATGCTAATATTAGATTAGCTTCTGTGCTAAGGTTAAAGTAGCTCCCCCAGACAGAAGTCACCAACAGAACCTGGCTTCTTTGTATCAGTGGAATGTCATGTGACAGCCACCATTCTGTAGGAGTCAACTCACTAACACTTCAAATAAAGATCAGGGTAATTCCCGTGTTTCAATATAAGCAGCTACAGTAGATACGAGGAGGTAGGTCCTCAGATCATTGTGACATCTACAGGAGCTACTGCAGATGGACCATAATTACAGGTAGGATTCTTTGATGCAAAGAGATCAGTATTTCAGATGTACAGATACCAACTCAACCTCAATGTTAGTGTGTTACTCTTATACTTGACATTGCTGCTGCATTTGCTTTACATTTAAATAACTTACTTGAAGTCAATACATTCACATCACATCTTGCCACTACCCATGTCAACATATCTGCTTATGTTCGAACTATTAAACCCTACTATGAAAGCTAGGAAATGCCCCAAAATGCAGCCAGAGCTGCCTTTGTAGTGAAGGATGTAAGTTAGTTATCGATGACAGTAAAAAGAGGCCAGTGCTATGAATGTAAATTTTATCTTTCTGGTTTTACTAGAAATTCCCAAATCTCTGCATTACCTTCTGTTAGACAAAACTCAAGTTTCTAAGATGTTATTAGCCAGCACCTTTTCTGCATTGCTCAAGTATTTGTCACCAAGGCAAGAAAGATCTAACCATACCTGTAAGGAAACACCCGGTAGTTCTTCTCTTTGATGCCCATGGTTTCAGTAATGTTGTCTGCTATAATCCGAGCTTTCCTCATAGCATCAATAAAATCAGATGATGTTTTCAGTACAGTATGGTAAGTCATAAAATAAGTGGCTCCAACGTCAGTTTTGTTGTTTATAAAGTTGACAGCGGAGTTATAGGCAGCATGTCCTCTATAAAAACAGGGACATATTAGATGTCAGTGTCAGCACCATTGAAATTTATTAGCTTTTATATCTTATAATCTTATGGAATTATAGAATGGTTTGAGTTGGAAGGGAATATAAAGATTGTCTAGTTCCACCCCTGCCATGAGCAGGGACACCTTCCACTAAGGTTGCTCACATCCCATTGCACCTGGCCTTGAACACTCCCAGGGATGGGGCACAGCTTCTCCAGGCAATCTGTTCCAGTGCCTCACCACCCTCATAGTAAAGAATTTCTTCCTAACATCTAATCTAAACCTACCCTCTTTCATTTTAAAGCCATTCCTCCTTGTTTATCACTACACCCCCTTGTAAAAGGTCCCTATCCAGCTCTCTTGTAGGTGCCCGTTAGAGGGCTAACAGCTGGTAGTTGTTTCCAGCAGTTTCCAAAACTATAAAAGCTTCAGAGCACAATACATTTCAAGATTGCACAGGATATTCTAGACCAGACTGACCATAGACATTGTCTCTCTTTGTACAGGGAAAAGCTGCTATTCCATTTAGTTGATGATGCCTTTGTTTTTTTCAGAAAATACTACAGAACTGGTGAGATGTCCATATTTGTACAGCTTTTAGGAGGACATTAGATATCTAACCTTGCAGACAAAATCCAGAGCAAGTATCTTTGATGCATTGGTCTGAGCAAGGTCTATAGAGTAAGGCTCTTACCCTTTGCCACATTTAGGATTAGGGTTGTCCGATAGGAACATTGGCAAAAAGGTCATGAAGTCTTTGCCCTGTGGCCTCTGCTTGCCTTCTTGAGTCAGTGGTCGACAACGAGTGCAGGATGGATCGCTGACTGAAGAAATATAGGAAAAAGGTCAGCTACAGGATCAAGTATTCTTTTTCCTAACGCTAGTAACTTCTGACTCGCATTACTACAGGATGCAATTCCATAAAAAGCATTTTTACTGATGAACTAACTGATCCATCCTGAAATTCCATATAAGATTCATAGTCCTTGATTTTATTTATTGCTACTTTTATTTACTGCTGTCAGAGAACTCTTACTTGTGCATTTTTCTATATTAGATCCAATCAGAATTACACCAAACTGAAGGACCTGAACAAAACCAGAGCACCAAGTTTGTGTTCTCTAAGAAAACCAACAGAAGGATCAAAATTTTTACAGCAAGTTACATTGGCTGTCTAGGTAGGCTGTTTCCAATCTGCAGCATTCCAGCAGAATATTTATGCTCACTCAAACAGCAGTTCAAATAAATCAAGAGGGCAATTCAAGAGGTGCCTCCTCACCACAAGGAAAGGTATTCACTTGGCTCATACTTGAGCAAGTTTTTTGGCTGTGAAATGTATAAACCAAGCTAATCCATCAGCAACAAGATGGATGCCAATACCTGAAGCATTGCAAAACTGCCCAGTGGTATTGTAGACTCTGCAACAGGACGACTGTGGCTTCACCCAGTCAAAGTAGTCATCAATCCAGGATGATGGGGCATAGCCTATCCTCGTGCTAATAAAAGTAACACAACATATCCATCATCAGTAATTTTATATTTAATTCCAGAACATATCACTTGATCTCTCCAGTGCCAACTTATGCCATGTCAACTCATTCTTGTCAAATATTCTCAGTTCTCCATATAGTCCTGTGCTCTAGTATCCCATCCAAGAGCCATAACGCTCAGGTAGCTCGTAACACTGCAGCTAGCAAACAGCAGGAGCTTTTTCACTGCATCCAGTTCTACTGCCAAGCTCAGCTTTCCATTCCCCTACCCATCTTCTGTTCCCCATCCTATTCCACGCCCTGTTGGCTCAGTTTTCAAGCACAGCTCCTCCTTTAGTTCAGCTGAAATTAACTACAGTGGAAAGAATTGGGAAAAGACTTCCTTGAGTTGTTAGCTGCAGATAAAATTCCTGCTTAGCCTCCCTAGGCTAGCCTAATTTATTCACCAGGTTTAGAAGCTGAGCATACAGTCATTTTCCAAAACATCATAACCCTACTGAGAGGTTTTCACAAGTTTTTCTTACTACCATTCCAAGATTCCTTGAAGGATCAAGCCCCTTTTCCAAACCCAAGTACATCAATGTATCCCACCAGTCCAGACAGGTTTTATCCTCACTCTAGAATAGAGTGTCACACAACTGTTTCCAACCCCTTCCCTCCCAAACCCACAATATAAAGCAAATACAATAGAATGTCAGTTTACAACCAACAGCTGAGCCTGAGCTAAGTCAGGAGGACACACTGGTCAGCTACATCTCTTCCATGCAGCTATGCAGAGACACGCGTGAAAGACTTACTAGCTACCAATTTCCGCAGCATTGAAGACTTGCTGGACAAGTGAATCATTGTTACAGCCCATTCCACCACACACCATGTTCTGCCCTTCCAAAGAGGTGTAGTTGTGTCCTTCTTCTAGGACGAAGTAGACAGGGGGACCTGCATGCAGGTATTTGCTGATGTGGCTGAAGTAATCTACTACATAGGAGTCCTTCAAGGGAAAGTTTTGAGTTACTATCACGGAATGTTGAGGTAGCACAACAAGGTATCCAGGTTTTAATTCAGCCACAAACTGCTGAACAGTGACACGATCATAAGACTTACATCTGGCATTGAGAGAGACTGATCCAGTCCAATCTCTACATTGTGCATAACTGCTGTACTGAATGACAGGATACCCACAAACACTGCTATCTGCAAAAAAAGCAAATCCATGGACATGAGAACTGTACAAAAACAACAAGCGATAGGAATCATTTGCTAAGCTAATAGGAACCATGCAAAGAGGCTCTAGTTTAAATATGCTAGCCAGGCTTAGTGCAACAGTGGTAGTAAAATGTAGTTACTCAGAGGTCCCTTTGGAACTATAAGGAAATTTATTCTTAGAAATCTGCAGTGAAAGATGCAAACACCTTCCATAAATAAGCACAGTAACCTTAAACTGAATCACGGGAGCAACAACCCTCTGGATTAATGCACTGTAGAAGCCAACACATGCTGATTTTTTTACATAGGCTAAAGTAATTTGATTGTCAGTAATGCAACTCTTAAATCTGGGCTTTGGACAATCCATGATCAAGCCTCTATTTGCTGGAATACTTTTGCAGTTACAAAAGCTTATTTCTATACTAATGATGAAAATTAAATACTAGAAGCTTCATTTGTTTGTACTGAAGATTCTTCTTCCCTGTTTAGGCCTTCAGGCTCACAGCTCTTTTGCTCAAGGTTAGATGACTGCTTACTTGAAATAGAGTATACATACTACTATTGGTCTCATCCAATCCTTAAGCAGATATGGAGAAAACAGATTTTTGAAGAACAGAAATAACATGCTCTCAGAACGCTGGACTCCACCCGTTTCTTCACTGCTTTTGATGCAACACAGAATATCCAGTCTATTCCTCTGAAAAGGGATTAAATGCCAGAGTTAGTGCAGTTCTGTGGATGCCATCATCCCCATTACACTGCAGTTACAGGTGCACTTATACTCACCTCTTGACGCTTAATATCCAAGCCCAGGAGACTCACGAAGCAAGTGACTTGAAGAATAAAGTCTATGAGCACAGCCATTCCAGCAAACAGGGAGAACGTGCGAACCGCTGGCATCGTAGACAGTGTCCCTGGAGAAAGTGACCCAGTTTGTTAGGAGAGCTCCCTTCTCCTAGAAATGCATGAGCATTTTCTAGACAAACATCCAGTTTAAGTGATAGCCTTACAGCAGGACAAAGAGCCTATATTTTCAGAGCAAAGCAAACAGCCCACACAAGCTGCTGTCTTTGAACTGTTTATCAGCACTGAGGCTGTGCAAAGGAGTGACTAGTTCTGAGACATTTCTCAATTCCAAAGTTAGGTGCAGACTGTAACAGGGCAGTTAAGGAGTGCTGTCATGCAACATCTTGCTTCAAAATGAAGCCATTCCAATGCAAGCTGATCCAACAACAAATTACATTGCAGGTAAACAAAGCCATTGTGAAAGAAGGCCAAATTATGCTTGTAGGGTAACAACATAAGATTTGCCTCTGAAACGTATTGTAAAGTGAACCGCAAACATAAGACTGTCATAGGGGCATTTTTCCAAGCAGTGGAAGATGACTAGATACAATGTAGGAGTTCATACACCCCAATATTTGATCTATTCATAAGGTGAAAATTGACAGTCACTGCAAGTCAGTAAAAACCTCCAGCCTTTGCTGGAAAGTGTGAGAGATTCAGAATTGGGTCTTTTTAACTGTGTCAAATTCTTAAAATACTACAACGCCTATCCCCAGCAAAAGTCAAGTTTAACCTGATTATAACAATAAACAACTAAGCTAAACTGCCTCTACAAATTCTTACTTTGCTTTTATATTTTAGTTTTGCATTTATTCTTGCAACATGCAGCTATGATAAGGCCCTTATCTCCAAATATTAAAGGAGTCTTACCAAGAAAGAATGCCACAGTCTCCGAAAAGGATGAGAGAAACATACTAGGTGCCACATCTCCCAAAACTCTGCCAATCTGTTTATCCAGAGTTTCACCCTGAAGGCGTTCATCTCTCTGTTTTAAGGTAATACTTTATTATTATTAGGAATCATGCAATTTATAAAGCTATTTCATATGGCTTTAAAAAACCCAAAACTTTTAAATATCCTAAACTCTTCTGTTGTTTTCACTGCATTAACAAGAGTTAGATAAAAAACAGCTGAGACTCTCTAAAACAAGAGCAGCCTGAACATTACTTGTTGTCTTGCTTCAAATTTAAAATATAGTACTAAGTTTAGTACTTCAGATAAAACCACACACTTGACAGAGGCAGTTTCAGTGGGTTATTGAACCTGTCAAATTAAAAAGCTGATTACCCACTAAGACTTAGTGTCAGAAATCCCTAGTCTTAAGCATGTAGTTTAGTTCATGACTACTGCTTACAGTATGCTAAAATTAAAAGTGATAAAAATACCAGTAGAGTTCTACAACTATTTTGATAGCAAGCGGCAGTAAGAAAAATGCAGAGACATAAATTGGGGTTTTTTTTTGCAAAGGTAGAATGCACACAGATTCTTGGCTCTCTTCCACTAGATATCTTGTGAGCTCAGATTGAGCTGAGCGCTGGAGTGCAGGAGACTTCCTGCTCCAAGTTTACAGACTTCAAAATGACAGGCACTTATAGAAGAGTCTGTACGAAAGAATAAATACCTGAAGTGTCTGAACCATAATGAAGATGTTGTCCACTCCAATAGCCAGCACCAAGAAAGGAATTACTTCTATCACAATCAGTGTCAGTGGGATTCCAAAGTAGCTGAAAATGCCTATGGAACATGCTACTGAGCTCAGTACAATCAGGATGCCTGCAATGCCCAGAGAGATCTTTGAATCCACCTAAAAAAGTTGTAATGAACGTCAGCCAAACAAGTGTCATCCCATAGAACAGATTATAGCAAAGGCAAAAGCCATATTCTTACACTTAGTCTAGGTAGAGGAAAAATTTTCTGGGTTTTTTTGAAGATCCAAATATTAAAAAAAATAATCAACCTTGAAGCTCCAAGTCTTGAAGCTGATGTTAACTGAACATCTTAAGTGAAAGAACTTAGTTGAGACTATGAAGCACATGTGAATTGTCTAGTACAACAAAAACAATGCTCCCCCTGACTCCTGCCCAAGGAGGAACTGAACATCAGCATTCTGCAAAAATAGTTAGATCACTTAAAGCTATCAGCAAGTTCTAGCTTCAGTCTTTATAGCAATGAAAACTCTACACATACCAGCAGTCTTCTACAGCTCTGGATATGTCCCAAAGCTATGGAGATGTACACAAACATCACAAGATAGCTTATCAACACAACGCTAACATCACTGTTGCTTTCACGGTTGATCTCATCTTCAATACTCCGTTCAGCAGAAAATGATATAGTTAAGTTTGAATTATTATAGTTCTTCAGAAAGTTAATAAATCTAAAAAAAACCAAAACCAAGACGTCAGTCACACTTTAAAGGATAAAGCATCTTCCACTAGAAATACTTGAAAGTCAGTTGATGCCAAATCTACATCATCTGTGTGGTACAAGAGTGCACTGTGGCCAAACAGTACTTTTGAGGGACCACTCTCATTTTTAAAAGAGGTGCTGGCTACACATACCTACTCTAAGCACTAGAAACACTACACTGATACACTTTCCATGTTCTCTCCAGAGTTTGAGGAGAAATAGGTATCTTGCATGAGCCATTTCAAACTCTAAGTACAACTTTCCTCAAAGCTAGACCTAGGAATACACACATGAAAGATGACTGCAGCTTGCTTGCAGTACTGGAACAACTTATTAGCCCTTGTTTCAGTTCCCCAACTTGAGAGGTGCTTGTGACACAGGCAGATACTTGTCATACTTTTATTTTGTCACAAATTTTCTAGTACAGTAGTTTTTATTCGAACTGATAGCCAGAGCAGCTGGCCTGTGCAAGCTAGCTCTTCAAGGTGGTAAAGGGGATGAAAGCCTTAAATGCTCACCTGGATGACATTTTTAAAAATTAAAGGGGAAGAACTACAGCATCAGACTCAACCTTTCCACTCATGGTTAATGGTCCAGTAAATTAAAAAGAGTCCATCTGTATAATTCTAGCCACAATAAAATACATCAAATCCTTTCTGAAGTTACTTTTTGGCAAGTACTACTGGGCTAGATGATCACTAAGAGGACTAGAACCTATGTCTCAAAGCAAACGTGGCAGACAAAGTGAAGGTCTTACGACCAGCACAGTCCGTTTATAACCAGTTTTTCTGCCTCTCAAAACATCCCTGTAGTTATACTGAAAAAATGTCAGTACAGTGCAGGTTTTAAGTCATGTATGGAGTTCAGAACACAGGGAGACTACTTACTCTTTTTCCCACGCCAAGGCTTTCATCAGCTTTTTTGAGTCATTGTAGTAGTTGTTGACAGGAAAAGTAATAACAAGAGCTGTAGCATTATTATAGTTATCATCTGTCGAAGAAAAAAAAGTTTGGCATTAAAAAATAGAACTTACATGCTAGTATAGCGGATACAAGTAAGTTCAAAATTAGCATTGCCCAAAGCAATCCCGTCCCTTCAACTCCACTGAACACCACTGAGTTCTCAAACGCACCAATGAAATAAGAACAGAAGCTGATAAGCACTCCAGATTGTATTCAAGAGTAATTATTCATTATTTAACATGCTCATGACACCCCAACATTAAATTGTTGCATGGTTAGACAAAGAGCTACTATATAACCACTGCTTATGACTTTCCATCAAAGGAGAAATTGCTTATGACTTTCCATCAAAGGAGAAATGGGACTTCCTAAACACTGTACTTCTTGCATACTCAGATTTTACTCAAAGCAAATACAAATCCTCCACAGTTTCATAAAGAAGTCCTCGCCTTTCAACAGTATTTTAGATATATTAAACACAAATATACTACCAAGTTATGTTTAATTAGATAAATTGCTTGAACAAAATCCTCGCTTCAGTGTAATTATGAAAGAATTTCCTTTGTGAACATGTTATTCTATTCTTAACTGCTTTGTCAGACCAGTGACAGAACTTTATTCTAACTCAAAGCAAAATACACATATATCCCAGAATGCCAACTGGAGTTACTTCAGGTCTTTATCTTTTACCAGGCCCAAAGCAGACTGAACATTTGTCCTGTTGACAAGTATGTTCCAATTAGATTGCTTGCATTTTGCACTTCCAGAGTAGTCTGCCTCCAATCCCAGCACTGGTCTACTGAAAACTTACTTAAAACACCCTCACTTACTGAAAGTTCAGCAAAACTCCAGTTTCTCTGGAGTGCATTTAAACACCTGTGTTAAATGAGAATGCACCTTTAGCACCAAGGACAGCACACAAGTATGTACTCTCAGACTTAAACTGCAATACTGAGTTTTGCCACTTACCATCATACCCTCCCAACACCAGCCATGGAAATACAGGTCCACCAAAGGTTCCTAAGCAGGGATCGTGAAACAAGCCTGTGTCATTCAGTGATGCTGGAGCCCTAAAGAGATCACCAGCAATAATTGTTAGCTTCTGCTTGACAGCTGAGGCACAGCACAAAACAGTAAAAAGCTGTTGTGTCATCACTGAAAATCAAGACAGAAACAAGACAAGACTGCTAGTGGTATGCTGCCCTTGTGCTACATTTGCTTTGAATTTAAATACAGTTTTGAAGGTGTCTGCCTTATAGCCTTTAAGACAACTGAACTATAAACTAAAGAGAAAGCTTAGAAACTGATCTTCTGTTCAGAACTCTTCAGAAGCACTGAAAACATGTTTAAGGTAAACCAGAGTCAGCATCCATACCAAACCAAGTTTAACTGGCAACTTGATTAAAAAACATGTAATTGTACTGCTTACCGAACACAGTATAAGAAGTGAGTGTGGTAATCAGCATAGACATAGAACTCATCCCTATCAATGTGATCCAGAACAGAATGGCTGTTCTGAAAGTAGTTGAGTACGCTCAGGATAGTGCAGTTGTTGTTGTAGGGAGCAAGAGGAGCCACGCAAATGTCCTTCAGCATTACAGTCTCGTTGTCATAAGAAGCAGTTATGTTGACAATAGCATCCTGCAAATCCAGTACCTTTAAAAAAAACAAACCATAGCTTAAGAGCAGCACAAGAAAGCACTTCCCTTGCAAGACAGGACTTAAGTGCATGCTCTATTCCTGCAAGTTTCCAGAGATAGAGGCACATGTCAACAGAAGCACATTACAAATCATTATTTCTGCGTTCATACTAAGAACTGGGACTTAGCTTGCAAGTGTCTCACTAACAGAAAGGTTTTCAGCAAAAAGCTTTCATAGTAAGGCTTGGATTTTTAATATGAGCATCTAGTGACTGTTTTGATGGATACATAACATTGCAGATGGAAGCCAACTCCATGTAGTTATACTTAAGTATGCTTAGGTCTTCGTTCTTGGAAAGTCCCAATTACCTGATGGAGAATATCTTTGGTAAGGGGAGGCCCAAAAGGTACATCATCTCCTGGTAGGTAAGGTGAGAATGTCTCTGGGTGGCTCTTCGGTGCTTGAATAATAACTTGTTCAGTACGGAAGAAAGGCCCAAAGTGTGTGTCAAAGTATTCCTTCTCCTTGCGGGCTTGGCTGTTTGGGGCTGACCAGAGATCTACAGGATTTGTAGTTGCTTTAATATATACAAAGCCAGAGCAGCACATTGCAATGAAGACCACAGAGAAGAGGATAACAGGACGTGGATTTCTGACACAGAAAGCCCCCCATGATGTGAATGTCATCCTTAGGCCATTCTCAAACCTTTCACCAAGCCTTTCACCGCAGGTGATTTTTCCTGCAAGAGCAAGAAGTAAACAGTAAACGTTTGAGAAGTTAGTTAAGCAGCATTTTCTTGGAGCCCACTCAGAAAGATTAAATTTTATTCTTTAGCTCTGTTTGTAGCAAGCACCAGAAGCCATGTCTCCACTGACAGTCAGACCCTGGGACCAATCCCTGACTGAGGCCAAGGGGGCAGAAAACAGCTTGTACCTACATTGCCACTTGTAATGTAAGATTGTCTTTGACAGCAGTAGGTGTGCAAATAAAGGAAGAAACAGTTAAAAGATATATAAGCAATGAAACAAGCTACCTCAGCTGGTACCCAAGTTAAACTACAGTTCTTTCACAGGATGCTTTAAATGGATACATGGATGAGCCAAAATATGATGAAACTGATTTTAGCATCATGCTGCCGTCCCCGCAGCCCTGCAACAAAGCCCTCCAGAATTTCCTTGGAGCTTAGCTAGATCCATGAAGAGTGTACCCAGGGCTTTCAGCATCCAGTAAAATAGGCGTAAGTACTACTCTAAAAGAACAGATGCTGGTCAAAAGGCTGAAGGCCATCTAAGAATGGACTTTTAGCCTAACAAAGCTAGAACTCCAGAGCTCATCCATAGGAAAGGCATGCACTTAAGTTGAATTTCTAATAAACTTATTACCCTTATCCAAGCCATACCATTGTCACCGTGGGAATTCACAGAAAAGGCTACATTGCTGTCAATTGGGGTGTACTCCGAGACAAAGTGCCGCCTCCTGCAAGGTGAAAAGCTGTGTTATCCTGCTTGTCCAAAAAGGCATCTGTACTGTTTGTACAACAATCTCCAGCTTTATGATCCTTTGGAACAACATACAGCCATGTCAGCTGTCTTAATAAGCTCTTCCAGCTTACATCAAGCACAGCTGCTTTATGCACATTTAGAATATCACCAGCATTAACAACAAGGAGAATACCTTTAAAGTGATCATTACTTGAAATTTGCAGATTTTTACCTTAGAAATATGAACCAGGCATTTCAAACACACCTACCATTTCATAGTGCCCAGGTAAAGTAAGGCTGCTGAACATGTTTCAAATTGTCATACCCACTATCCTCTTCCACACAGACTTAATTCCTATTATAGAGTAATTTTAGTTTCCTGGTCATAACTGAACAATCATAGAATCATAGAGTGGTTTGGGTTTGAAACAAACCTTAAAGATCATCTAGCTCCAACTCCCCTGCCATGAGCAGGGCCACCTTTCAACAGATCAGTTTACTCAGAGCCCCATTGAGCCTGGCCTTGAACATGTCCAAGAATGGGGACTCCACAACCTCTCTGGGCAACCTCTTCCACCGCCTCACCCACCACCCTTATAGCACAGAATTTGTTTTTAATATCTAATCCACACCTACTTTCCTTCAGTTTAATACCATTGCCCCTTATCCTGTCACTACATACCCTTGTTAAAAATCCTGCTCCATCTGTCCTGGAGGCACCCTTTGGGTACTGGAAGGTGCTGTAAGTAATCCCTAGAGCCTTTTCTTCTCGAGGCTGAACAGCCCCAACTCTCTCAGCCTGTCTTCACAGGAGAGCTGCTCCAGCCAATGTGATCAAGGGTGATATGCTACAGTTACTGGAAGCTCAGCTTTCATTTAGTTTTTTTTCAAAATAGGAGACTAGGAAAAAGTATTCATGACTTAATTTGCAATAGGGCAGTAATTGTTTTGTTATGAATGTGTTTTCCTAGACTTCTGCATACTTGCTTATGAAAGTTGAATAGTGTATGTAATTCTGTAGCTAGGAATGCTATGACAGTTGTGCATCAACTAAACCAACTTCTGCAATCACTTTCTATCAGGTGGTTTTTACTGTTAGAACACTCCCTGTCAGTATATGTGGCATCTGCTACAGAACATGACTTTTGGCTGGCTGAATTAGTAACGGCATAAGCATCTGACCAGGGCAAAGAAGTTCTCAGGGACAAACAAGTGACTTGAAGAGCTCATCATTTCGAATGCTTTACCTGTAACACCAGACTCCAAAAACCAGTGCAAAAAATATGAGAAGAAAGCCCATGTAGGAGATCCACATGATGACATACACAGCATCCAAACCAAACAACAGCCAAGGAGGAGGCAATGGAGGGGGTTGAGGTTTCGGACCACAAACAATTGAACAGTCCTGACAGCTGCATGGTCCTGTTGAATCATCCATGGACTCATTACAGCCTTTGGTAGCATTATTCATAGGGTTCATTCCATGGACAGGAACATCTATGACAAATCACAAGTTGCAGAGCCAGTTTACTACCAGGAAAAATTCAGACCTTCACAGTTAAGTGAGTTAACCCTTTATATGAACGCCCCCAGCCCCTACATAGCGTAGCATTTCTTGGTCTTACAGATGAAGAATCCACTGCCTTTTCCACAGCAGGTCCCAACTGTTTACAGTTAGCTAATAATTAAATGACTGGTCATGCCTATAACACTTCAGTCTGTAAAAGTAATAAGCACATACTTCTATCATGAATGATTTGTCACCCCCCCTTATCTGTTCACATTGTGAAATGTGCAACAATAATTTCCTTATAAGAAATCCTCAAGGATGAGGGTACTGCCCATTTCCCAAGGAACACAAGTTAGCCAGTTTCCTAAGCTCAATCCATCATTAATGAGTTTTAGAGATTTATACAGCTGTATAGAAAAAAAAGCACAAAGTATGGTTTCCAAGCAGAAATCAAAAAAAAAGGTAAGTTAATCTCACATTGCTTTGAAAGCCTCCGACTGCAGGCTTTCATTTGCTGGGCAGCTGTTTAAAAATCAGTATTCTAGCCATAGCCCACAGCCTTTGACAGGAGCTTCAAAGGCAAGGACTATTCAGTTTCTTACCTGAAAAGATTGGAATTATGCTGAAAGGAGTTTGTCCATTGTCTTTACTGAACATGTACTCAATCCAGTTGGTTGCATTGCAGTCCTTGACATCCTTCCCACACAGCAACCCCAGTGCTTTAACATTGCTTGATGGAGCCTCCACATCTTTGCAGGCATTGTACATTGCTAGGAAGAGTCATTAAACCAATGTTATAATCTGAGCAAGCATTCCAAGTATTTCCAACATTACAGACTCCCCAAGTTCCAGGAACATACTTACAGTTTTCAAAGAGAAACATCTTAGGATAGTGAACTAACACTTTCAGTTGTATTTCTAGTATTCAAGGTTGCAATGCTTTGTTACAGCTACCTTGCTCTGAGAAAGCCACCTAAATCTGCATCATGCTAGGACCCACTTTTCTGATTGACAGGAAACATTACCTAATACTATTTTCAGGGAAAGCTATGAAAAGCATTTAAGGTACTTGTAGGCCGTATATGACTTTCAACTGTCTCAATTTTATTAAAGGTTACTGCAAAAAGCATAAAAAGACCAAAAGCTTGCTACAAAATCAAAATACAACCCAAATGTTCTGTTCTCTAAAAACATCTGATTTTGACAAAGGACTAGAACAATCCATTTCAAGACTGAGTGCCTCCTAGAGAACCACTGTAGTACACTGCGTACAAACTTTATTATGATACTTGCCAGACTGTTTTAGTATCAGGTAGGCTTTGGACATTCAATACTTGGCAACAACTTTATTTTTCTGAAGTTAAAGTCATCAGGGTTATCAGCTATTAACCATTTGTATAGATGTTCAGCCTCAGCTGAACCTTTAAAAACAGTGTTAATTTAACAGGGTCAGTGTAATGTCCCCTGCCCAGGCAGAAGTTAAGTGTTCCATAAGTTTTAAGAAGGACCTGCTGTTACCTATGTGAAGACTCAAACTTCAAAAAGACAGTCAAAAAGATGTTTCCACCTCCCAATTTTTTCTGAAAAAGCACTGGTTTTGATACCAAAAGCCAAGGTAAATTAACACACTGTTTACTCACCATTTGCAAATCGATCTCCAACGACGTACTGCAGCTCTGTAATGCTACTTTTGTTCTCTTTTAAAACAGGATCATAATAAGGTATGGTGCTTGTAACGTTCAAAAAGTCAGACTGCTTTGGACTACAAGTCAGTTCACAGAATAGGTTTATCAAGTTGTAAAAACACGATGGACATCTGGGTAGGAAAGCCAATGAACAGCAATCAGATTAAGAGGTAAAGGTGCTATGTAGGTTAACTCAGATGTGCCTTGCAAATATAAACATTGTGCTCATAGTGACAGGACAAAGTATTTAAGTTCTGTAAGCTTTTAATCAGCATTACAACAATTGTTGATGCTACAGATGAACAACTTTAAGCACCATAATTCACTAATTAAATTGTCTGCCTCAAACAGCAGATTCAAACAATTTTACTAAAATTTGAAGAAAAACTTAACTGCTGCTAGCAGGAAGACTTCTTAGACTTATGTTACCCTCTTCTGAAGGTTTCATTAGATAAAGTAGTTTGAGACAAATTAAGGGAATGTTTATCCTACCAGGTAGGTCAATCCAGAGCGCAAGTAGTTGTTTCATGATAATATAGCCTGCTGCTCTAGATGAGCAAGTCACTCCAACAGCTTGCTCCAATAATCCTTTAAATGAAATCAACACTTTTTCTACAGTCTACTTGAAGACAAGTGCTTTGTTATTCTGTTACAAAACTAGGTGTTTTGCCATTCATTAGCATACCTGGAGAGAAACTGCAGAGGCAGCTGCAAGTTATTTTTCAAAGTCTGAAGCTGATGAACATCACAGCAAGTGCTAACATTGCCAAAGAATAAACCTGGACAGAGTTCCTTAAAAAACCAAAAAAAACAAACAACATTGAGATCAAGAGGAAAGGAAGAAAAAGCATGTTTAAGACTTCAGGATTCATTATAATAATGGGCTCTGCTTCAGCATATTTCACAACACAGTAGCTGTTGCTGTGGGAGATGCATAGGAGAAAAACAGTCCAACAAACAAGATTTTTGTTTAGAGACTGGAGAGAAGAACCACTTTTTTCACTTCTTTTATTCAATGCAGCACTTCCTTTCAAAAAGCTCCTTCAGATGATCTTTAGTCACCAGGGTCTATATACAGAATGATAATGGCATTTGAGAGCCTGTTGGTAAGAGGACAACACATGTTTATCCAGGTTGAAAGTATTCCTGCAGCTTATGCTCCTTCTGGATAGTATCAGATTTCGAAGTCTCAGAAGGCAAGCCACTAACCACAAAATCACTGATTACCTGGAAGAGCTACTTCACGTTCAGTTTGCAGAAGAGACAAATGCATTTAACATGTGTATAACTGATAGTTACACACAAGAACCGTACATTAAGTCTTCAGAAACAATACACAACAGTAGTTAGCTCAACTACATACTTAATGAAGTCACTCCAGTCACCAGTCAAACCATTGTTTAACTCTGTAGTTATTGCACTGTTTAAAAAACTTTGAACTATCAGATGCCAGAAGGCAAGTCTGGCAATACCATCCTGTGTTGTGCATGAAATATATAAACTCTCTTCTGACTGTGATTTTGTTCACTTTGGCAGCTGAAGCCCAAGTAAGCAAATACAGTCTCACACTAGACACAGCTAATTTTGTCCAAATTTGCTCCATTTGAACAAGTGTCAGTTAGCACCTTCCTTTATCAGGAATGATCATCTGAAGAAAAATAGTTTAGCCCTGTCCTTTAGAGATCAGAAGGGCATAACTGTGGAACATATATCTTGGGAGAGCCTTAAAAAAAGCAGTCTGATTAAAGAGTAGTCAAACCAGTGAGGAAAATACGCAGGACAGTGAACAAATCCTATATTTAAGGTTTTGTCTGCGATAGCCTCTAATCACATTTTGGAGACTTCGGTTATCTCTGAAAAGGAAGTGAGGTAAATTATCTCTGATTTCTCAGGTCCAACTGGGTGAAGGTAATCTGTCTACTTTCTCATCAGGTTAGGATGAGAGGTCATAGCACAGGTCCAACAGAACCCAGTGCAGAATTCTAAAGTGTTGGAGAGTTACTTTTTCAGCAGCAGACCTCCAAGAGAAGCTCACCTGCATTAAGTCATAGCCATCTTCTGGTAGTGCTATTGGAGGTCCATCATAAGCACAGTTGTATCTCTTGTCTCCAGAAGCAAGTCCGCATTCTCCATACCAGACACACCTTTGTGGAAGTACCTAATCAACAAGGTAAGTGATTAACTGCAAGGAATAGTTGCCAAATATCTCAGCAATTGTGGAATTTATGTGCTACTACTCCAAAAGCCACTTACAGTCCAGATTAGATAACTTCCTACTAATTAAAACCTCAGTGTGTACTACATAAAACGCCCACTAACAAAAGCAGGTGTTTTTGATATGGTGCACATCACCACTGATCTTCAGCTCAGCTTCCCACCCTCCCCTGACCATTACAGAAACAAGAAGTGCACTGCCTATAGTTAAGATCAAGCATAAGAGTTACTTAAGAAAAACCTAAATCAATACCTGAAAAGCATCTTCAAGTACAAGTTTAAAAAATAATTTGTTCATGCAAGACAACAAAATAATTGGTGAGTTTAACTGTCACATTAGAGCACATGACTCAGTGCACATTGAGAGAAACTCATTGTTTACATGCAATTTCACTTCCTCCTGCCACCTTTTGATCCTTCCTGAAAACTTGTTACAGTGACAGATTGAGGAAATAGCAGCATAGAGAGGATTCTGAAACAGAACTTCGTAGATCTGCACAACTTGCCATACATGTATTGTCACAGTCTCAGAGGATGCCCTCCATCACCACTTTCAAACCTAAGCATGGAACATTTAAATGGGATTACAGTACTAAAGAAAAAAAGCTTAATTTTAAACATGTTTTAATTTAAGGGACTATTGATAATTCAGAAATTTGTTCTTTATTATGTACATAAAAGAAATTGAAAAAGGGCAGTGGCACCTTGAAACCCTTTTATTTTTGTTCAGTGATACTGACACTGAGACATCCAAGATACTAGCCAAAATATTTATTCTGAAAATTAAAACATTTAATGCAATAACAAGTTATTTACAGCAAAAGCTTTAAGACAGCTCCAAAGATTTCCTACCACCTGGGCTGCAAGCAGAAAGCAGACTGCACAAACATTTACTACACTCCTGCCAGCTCTGATCAGAGGTTTGCTTAGTACAGTTTGAGAGATAACTGACCTATTTTGATCTCCTTAACAACCTTGACCTAGCATTTTTAGAGACACCATAGGTGTATGCTGCAAGGACAGACTGCTGTGTTTTGTGCTTGACCATGAATAATATTGTTTACTAACCAGAGAGGCCCCTGAAAGGCTGTATTCATAATACCCAAGAGCTACCCAGAATCACAGTGCCTCCATAACAGCCATTTTTGTACTGAACAACACTAACAGTTCTTCAAAAAGTACATCAGTAGTTAGTTGTTTATCAGGGACAAGAACCATCACCAATTTACCCAACCCAGAACTTGTTTCCTCTTTAACCTAACCAGGGCAACATAGGCCAATTCGAAGTTATTCATTGCAAGCCAGGTCTAAAAGTCATTTTAAGCACCACTTATCTAGATCACCATTTCAATTGTCTATTCTAGCAGTTCTTCTATCCAAAGTATTGCTGTATTCCATGATGCAAGTTGGAAAACACCCCTTAAGATTGCACTTATAAACACTGAATGCTTAACACCAGCATAAGACAAAAAGTCAAACTTCCATAACTTGTAGACTATTTCTCAAAACTACAGTGTAAATTTGTTCATGCATCAAGTTAATCTAAGAAGTTAACACTATGATGCAAATTTAGAAGTCATCATCTTCAGCTCTGCTTCCTCACATCTGTATTCCCCAGTTTTAATAGCAAACAATCTGCTAGCAGTGAAAATGGTTTTACTGTTTGTACCAGCATCAGAAGTGAATTGTCTCTTCAAGAGGAAGCACAGATTCACTACTATTCTTGCAAAAGGGCAAAAAATTTGGAGCTGTTTCACACTGCCTGTGAGAAAAGGATTTGTTATTTCTTCAGTATCAGGCTGGCTTCCGTGTTTAGTCTAGAATCGTTTGTAATCATCCTTTCTAAAAAACACTTTCTGTACTTCATTAAGTCTTGTTATCTAACATTTCTTATTTTTTAAAACACACAAATTCATCAACCTATTCTTTAGAGAAATACTTTGCTTCTTCCAGAGTGGAAAGTGTGGGAGAACTGGTAATGCAGTTAACAGTTACAAAAAACTTATCAGGGCACCTCTCGCACAGAAAAACTTGAGTAAATTTCAGCTACCACATCAGCCTGACCGATAGTGCAGTAGTTTTAAAAACATTATCTGTATTTCAAGGCAGCAATTTCTTGGTCATATCTATGTGGATACAAAACAAAATACAGTCTGTATTAGGTCTATAAATTTACCTACAAGGCTGTCATAATTTTCATCACAGAATATAAAACAACTTACTTGCACGTGACACTTGGTCATGTACCAAAATGTATCCAGCTAAACAAAAGAAAAATAAACCAAGACAAGTTTTGACCTAGTATTAGTTTACATTTGAATTTGGATAAAGAATTTCAAATTATATTCCTGAAGTTCCACAGCAGTAAAACATACAATGGAAAAAACAACATTTGCAACTCAAACTTTCAGCCTGTTTAAGAAAAGCTGAACAGATCAGCTGCTTTGAACTACTAGAAGAGCACTTAGGCTTAGAACTGCAAGTCTGAATACTCTGTTTCAGTTTTAACACCAAGAACACAGTTTCAGAAACATCTTAAGATTTTACATTTATGCCATGACCTAGCAGGATTTCACTAATAAAAGTGTGAGTTTGTTCCCTGAACCAGTAAGCTTTGGGGATGCCTGATTTACAGTGGTTGAACCAAGTCAATAAGCCTAAAAAACACCAAATCATTAGTCATCAACAGCCTAAAGTCAACACCACAGCTCTTGAACACTAAGAAGTTAATAGCCTGCTTACCATTGAGTCAGCCACAAAATACAGGAGAGGGCTGGTCTCCCATGGTTGAGGCAGTATTCAGGGATACAAGTAACTAAGTAACTACTCCACTACCACAGATAAGATATAGCTGATAGTTCCTCCCCTTGAAAACCCTCTAGTAAAAGCTAGATTAAGTTACAGACCAAGACAAGCACTTTGCTCTTTCCATTCTTTCAGAAGAACGCACCTATGAGGGTAGGGTGAGATAGGGATGAGTAAGAGTGGTTCTAAATAAGTTATAGTTAACAAAGCTGCTGCTTGCAGATTCAGACTTTTAGGTCAGATAATTGCTCACCTGGGTATTAAGTTTCTGAAGTGGTTTAAAGTCTAGCCCCAAAAGTAACAGAGAAATGCTATGTTGAACCCACGTGCCTTCTAAACAAGGCAAAATACTTATAATACTCCATAAATAACACAGGACTCAGTTCATGGTTTTGGATTTTTTCTGTGTGTTTTTCTTTTAAGATCACATGACTAAGTATTTCATATATTAAAATGGGACTTTCCTACGTATTTCATAAAGAACAGCAACACAACCTTAGATTAAGGCTGTTCCTTCCTGCCTCTAGCACATCTTAGAAATCACTTGTCAGTACACTAACACTAACCCTCAGTACATCCTCAATGTTCAGGAAACTGTATTCCTATTTCTGGCAGACTTAGTCTGTTTGAAGAGAAATTTCACCTCAGGCCAAGGCTCCAGGAGCCCTTATAAAGAACTTGCACATGAGCAAGTATGGACATTCCACAAAAGTTCTGTTAGAGCTTTCTGGTTCCCAGGCATTATCATTCATTTGTAATAGAACCAGTGTTCAAACAGATCATAAACACATTTACTTCAGCCCAGGTTTCTTCAACTGCAGGTCGAAACAAACTAATTTTCCATGCTTCCAGCAACATTCACCACCACTAGCACCAATGAATACATAGCTGTTAAGCAGACAAAGAACAATGATGATGCTGTACACAGAAACAGCAACTGTTTGTGGTCTTGCAAATACCAGATGACAAGTGAACACTGTTTCGATCTTCAAACTAAGATTACCAATGTATGGAAAAGGCAAGAGCATCAGATACAGCTGTTTCCCCTTCCTTCATCTAGGAAGATGCATCTGGGATCTTGCAAGGCAAAAAGATCAACCCAGGAAAGAGCACATTCTTCCCCCACACTCCCTTTAATATCTGCTATTGCCAGCTAGGTTGAGTGTTCTAAGGAAACACTACACCACCCTCAATAAATGGGAAGACTAGTTCATGGAAACAGGTCACCAGGTCAAATTCTCAGATCTGCCCCAGAAGCTGCATATTACCTCACAACCCTTCTTGTAGGGGGAAAGAGGTCCATGGACTAAAGGAAACTTTACAGGTTTAGTTCTTACTCTTTGCCTCTTTTGGTAACTTGTTCAGAGGCAGGCAATTCAGAGCCATGCCTTTATCTGCCAAGCTCCTCCTGTTCCGTTCCTCATAGGCAGGAGACTGTTCCCTTTCAGATGGAAAAATCATTACTACTCCTGGTCAGGCAAAGCAAGCCACAGTCCTGGAGTTACCCAAGCACATTTCAGATGTCACAGTAAAGTCAAAGGCAAGTAGGAAGAGAAAGTTACAATAATAGTGATAAAACAGTATCTGTGGGAACAGGCTGATGTTAGCTGACAAGGATGCATGCATGACCAGAAAGTGCAGGGCCCCTAACTAGCACCTGTCTGCAACTAAGTCCATCTGCACCAAAACAGCTCTGATGTCCTGCAGGTTAATAATAGTACTGCACAACACCTAGATTGTTTTGGCTACTGCCCAGCTAAGTACTATTCAGTTCTACCAGTCATTCCCTTCAGTCATCTCTCCCCTTCCAAGGCAGCTTCCTCACTTTCCATCCAGAAAGGCTGAACAAGTCACTCCTGATTTTCCAGGAAGTAATTTAGGTGAAGTGGTTACTGTCTGGTTCTGGAGCTACATTGCCATCCCTGACAAAGAAACTGCTCCACACAGGCATTTCAGAACTTCGTGTCCAAGGCCAGGTAACACCACACTGCAGGCCAGTTGGTAAGAGCAGCACTTGTAATTAACATTTTCCCATGGGATTCCAGAAAATCAAATATATCCTGCAGCTTGGGATCCCAGCTGCTGATAGGAAACCCGTATCCAACCTTGATTAGCCAGTGATTTAACAGGTTGTGTTTTAGTATAATTATACCAAGATCAATTGCAATAGCAATTAAGCACACAAATACCATCTAGTGCATTAGGACAGCCATAAGAAAACAAAATAGTAATGGATAGCTGGCACACATCTTGTACCATGCATTGTTCAGAGTGAAAGATACAGGCTGAACACTTCAAGTCCATTGTGAACACATAGATAATGGAAAGATTGTGAACTGAACTGCCACTCCAGTCCACCGACTGCTTTGAAACAGAAAAAACATGACATATGGCACTTTGGATTACAAACATCACAACTGAAAGCACAAAAACATTACACCACCAGTACACCTGAGGGAGAGAACAGGTTCACCTTCACAATGCATATCTCTTCTGCAAGCATCTAACACTATATAGGCTCAGTCTAACTGAAGGACCAGCTTTTCTTTGAAAGATATCAAGGGCCTCTTTGTGAAGTGTCAGGCTGCAAATAAGAGTTAATGGCAAAATTCCCCAACAAAACCAGATTCTGCCTTCTTACAGTAAACAGCTGAGATCTTCATGGTTAAAGTAATTTTGCAATGTTTACTTTGAGGGACCACAAAACCCCTAAAAGGATTCCCCTAAGTATTTGGGGAACTTATTTCAAGTTCCTCTAAGTCAGTATCCTCCTGATAAGTAAAGGAAAGCATCTTGTCATTTCTTTACCAGCCTAGGACACACCTCATTGCTCCAAGATGGTATCTCCCTCCAAAAAACATTACATAAAGGTGCATTAGTTAGGTGTGAAGTACCATTACTTACTCACCTGAAGATCATGAATCACTACTAACAATCACCTTCTCCAGTGGTAATAGAAGAATGAACTCCTAGTTTCATGTTCAAGCTCTTTAAAAGTTTTTTTGAAGAGGATATTAGAACAAAAGAACCTCAGCACACACACAAGATAACAAACTCCTGTATTTAAAAAGGGCTAATCATAAGACTTGACCTAGAAAGTATGTTTTCAACGTAGGTAGAGAGGGAAAGAAAGCCAACCACTAAGGCTTACAAGACACGCCTTGTTTCTCCAGAGCAATGTGGAGTATCCCGCTCCTATCTTGCACTACAGCATAACAAAACATGACTGAGAGAAGTCCAACACACTCTAGTCCTCAATTTTAAGGAAACATACAGTGTTACTACTACACACCAATAAACAGCAGCTCTCACCCCGCACAGACTATTACTTCCAAGACGCTGTCACCTAGAGTAAGTTACACCCCAAGCAAAGCGAACCAGACACCGAGGACATCTGCAAGCCTCTGCCGAGCATGTGACTGCGTGGCCACTCACATGCACTGGGCATTGCATAACCAGGGCACGCCACAGGAACGCGGCATCCCGGGGGCTGCCGCTGCCGGGTGCGACCGCAGGGGACGGGGACTGGCCAGAGGCTGAAGTTCGGGGGTGCTCCCCGGCGGGGCCTCTGTGCCACCGGCTGTCAACGCCGTCCCGACGGGGACCAGGGGCACGGGAGAAGGGGGGCCGAGTCCCATCGGGGACGAGGAGGGGACACCCCGGTACCTCGCTTCAGCTTCACGCCGCCCCGAGCCCAGGGGCCTAACCCGGGGCACCGCCGCCCTTATCCAGCCGCACCACCTGGGACATCCCGGCCGCGGGATGCGCGGGGAATACCGCGGGTCCCCTCGCCCCAGGCAACACCCGCGGGATCCCGCTGCGCACCCGCCGCTCCCTCTCCTCCCCACCGTGCCAGGAGGCCCGGCATTCCCCACCCCATGGCGACCTGCCGGGAGGGACTCACCCGCACGGGCAACAGAAGCAGGAGGAGGAAGAGGAAGCTGAGGCCACCTCGCCCGGGGCTGCCTTGAGGGGTCCCCATGGCGGTGCGGACTGGAGCGCGGAGGACCGGCAGACGCTGTGGGCAGCAGCACCGAGCGGCGGCGAATAGAAGCAGGAGGAGGCGGCGGCGAGGCAGCCGCGCCAGCGCAGTCCGGAAGAGTCGCTCTCGCCTGCCGAGGCGGAGCCACCGGCCCCTTCCACGAGAGGCCGAGGGCCGCCCCAGCGCCGCCGCCAACCGCGACCGCCGGCCCGCCCCCGGCACCGCCTTGCCCCGCACGGCCGAACCAGAAACAGCGCCCTCGGCACCGCCGGCCCAGAAACACCGGCACCGCCTCCCCTGCGCGGCCTGCCCAGAAACACCGCCCCCGGCACCGCCTCCCCAGCACGGCCCGCCCAGAAACACCGTCCCCGGCACCGCCTCCCCAGCACGGCCTGGCCCTGCGGCGGGTGGGGCCGCCCATCAGGCCACGGCGGCTCCGAGCGGCAGAGGGCAGGGGCTGGGGGGATGCTTTGTGGAGCCCCGGGCGGGAGGCTCGTCCCGGTGTGGGAGCGCAGCCGTGCCCCTCCGGGAGGGAGCATCCCGCCCAGGCTGCACGGGCAGCGGCATTGTCCGGGCGCGGGAGTGTTAATTGCTTAGTTTGTAAATATCAAAAGTCGCTTTAAAAACCTCTGGATTGGGCAAAAGCGCCTTAATTTGGCTTCAAAGCCACTGATTCGTGATTTCCAAGGACTGGTCTCGCAGCCCTGCGTGCCGTGCCGCTGCAATGAACGGGACCCCCGGGCTGCCCGGCCAAGAGCCGCTGTCCGGGGCTGTGCCCGCTGCCCGGTCCGCTCCCGACGCGCTGACACCGGGTGGCCTGAACGCTGTCACAATCAGCGGTTCTGGGAGTGCTGCCTGCGCTCTGCCGAAGCTGTCTGCGTGTTTGGGCTCTGTTGCCTTGGGCTCTGCTTGTTTGGACTCTGTTTGGGATCAGTTCGGGACCTGGCTGGGAGGAGGCACAGTAAAAGCAGGGTGTGAGGCATTCCCGTGCACGCTGTCTCTGATTTCCCCACCTTTTTATTGCCTTCCCCGACACTTTATTGCCTTCGCCGACAGGTAACGCGCACTGCTCGACTGGAATAAAACATGTAATTTAGCTGATATTGCCATCTGCTGACTAGTCTGGGTGTCAGAGCCCCACGGGCTGGCGTATTGGCCGGCGACCTCCCGGCGATCACGTAATCCGACTTTCCGCTGAGAGCAGAACCCGGTTAGAGCCGGTGGCTCACGGAATTGTCCGGCAATGAATAGCTTCAGAGATGGAGATTTCACAGCCTCTTTGGACAAACTGTTCCACTGAGTGACCACGCTTAGAGTAAAACGTTTTTCCTGTATCTAAAGAGATTTTCCCATATTCCATCTTGAGGCTGTTGCCTCCCATGATGCCATGGTGCCTCGCTGAGAAGAGTGTGACTCCCCCTTCTCCACATCCTCCTGTTTGGTAGCTGCCGTGGTTAGTAAGATGTCCCTAGAGCCAGCTTTCTGCTTAGGGCTGAGCAAACACAGCTCACAGCTCCGGCAGCCCCGGCTGTCGGGGTGGCAGTAAAATAGATTTTGCTACAGCAGGTCAGTATCTTTATTTTGTTTGGGTTTTTGTTTGGTTGGTTTTGTTTGGGTTTTTGGTTGGTTGGTTGGTTTTTGTTTGGTTTGGGTTTTGTTTGTTGGGGTTTTGATTTGGTTTGGTTTCTTGGTTTTTTTCTTGTTTGTTCTGGGGAGCCTAAACCTGGACACGGCACTCCAGCTGTGGTCTGACATGTCCCAAAGAGAGGAAGAACCCTAACCCTTGACCTACTGGCCACCCCCTTGCTGACGATGCAGCTTGCTGACTCATGTTCAGCATTTCACCCAACCACCCTATTCTTTTCTTCCAAACTGTTTTCCATCTAGGCACTGCCCAGCTTGTATTTTGCTGTGGGATTACTCCACCCTAAATGCAGGACTCGGCATTTGGCAAGTGCAAAACGAAGCTAGCCTAGCTAAAGTTATATTGTGGTTTAATTTTCATGTCATAAATAAAAAAATTATTCAGGACTATGCAGTGTGATCCTAGAAGCGGGGGAACTAGTTGCCACATTTTGGAGGCACTCCACATAAGCAGAGAATGTAGTGGGCATAGCTTGCATAGCTACAAGTTAAAAAAATGCAAGAACCTTGTTTCAGTGCTTATGAAAAAAAGTGAAGGATAGCAAAACTGACTGAACAGAAATGGTATTTTCTTTCTGTATAAACTACGTAGTGAATAAGTGATTTAAGAATGAGAGTAGAGAGAAGCAATGTACAATGTTGTGAAACAAGCAAGAGGAAAGCTACTGCAAGGACAACATTCACCATAAAATAGTTAAGTCCATAACATCACACTTGTCTACCACATACAGCACAAACAGAGAGAAAGGGTAGTATTTTTGTATTTATCCAACTTTCTTAGGGGTATTTCTAGATGGCTGACTAAATTCACACTGTTACTCCAGTGCAATCCCTCAGAGTGCTGCCTTTTTGCACTCACAAGCTGAAGTGGTGTAGGTATGAAGACCAATTACCAAACACAGAAATCTTGCGTAATGGCAGATGCTGAAAGGCAAACAAGTATCTGTTTTTATGTGGCCTCTGTACCCTGGCAGCCAGGTTACCAGACAGGTAATGCCTTCAGTCCTGCTGCAGCCATTAGTCTTGGTTGTGGCTCTGTGCCAGATTTGGGGGATGAGGATGCAGGGCTATCCCGGGCAGCTCATGGGTGTTTAACTACAATTGCATGAATGTTATCAATGACAAAGCTGGCACCGTTGTCTGTGTCACTTTAAGGTTATCTCACTCCTTATGGGCAGGGAAAACATAGCCCTGAATAATTAACCCAGGTCAACACGCTGACAACAGTTCATTGCCTTGTCTGTGATACACACGGCCCAAAAGAGAACATGCCCATTCCTGCCTGCTCCTTTAGAAGGACATTTATCAAGTTATGTTTTATAAGGTTCCCTTTTAGACCCAGGATTATGCATAACTGTTAGGGACTTGGAAGGTTTATGGGAAACACTTATTCTGGTTCTCAGGAGCTTATACAAAACTAAATTTTCCTGCCTGGAAGAAGAACCTGCTACTAATTCATTGAACAAGTCCTTTAATTGTCCATTAGGGTCAAATCAGTCCTTTCCCTCACTGGATACCCTGAATGGTGTAAAGCTGCTTGCCAGAAAGCTCATGCGAAATAACATTATTGTGTTCTGTGTATTTGATGGAAAGCTAGGGGTGTTGCCTGCAGAGGTATAGGCCTTACTGTGTATCCCTCCCTTTATTCAATGCAGAAATGAAACCTGTGTTACCACTTCCAGGAGAAACTGAACACCTAGTGGTAATGACCTTGCAATTTCTAGATGGCAATCTGTCTGAATAGTTACTTGTGCCTACCAATGGAAACACAGTACATGACTGTTTTGCAGCAAAATCAATTAAATGTCTATTGCTGTTTATTCTCCGTAATTTATTATGAACATTTATTATTTCTATCGCAATAGCACCCAGTGGCACTTGCAAGGACTGGGAGCTATGGTAAGCAACACCCTGCACAAGCACATGGGAAAGTGGGATGTTCTCCTTGGGGATGTCTTGCAATCTGTGTGCAGACAAGCTGCAACAGGTGTAAGAGTAAGAAGTTTCACCCAGTTTCTCATACCTCTGGTTTTTTGTAGACTCAGACAAAACCACTGTAACTTGTTCCAAGACTTTTTCCAGCTAAACCAGAATAATGCTAGTACTAAACAAACCTGCTGTTTCCTATTTGGTGTTATAAATGAATCATATTCTTTTGATCAGCTCTCATTTGTCTGCCTCCCTCACCTGTGGAGGCCTACTTGGCTTTTAATTATACACAACTCAATGTACCTGTTACTTTGGTCAGATGCTCTTGGCTTCAGATTAACCATGTGCAATCAAATCAGAGCAATGTGTCTGATGCTGCCAGTACCTCTTAAATATGCAAGAAGTATGTCAGGTGATGTTTAATCAAGTCTGTTTATCATCTTTTCATCTTTTTATCTGCCCTAGTGTATTTTGTTCCACCAACCTGTGCCAGTGTGTCCCTATCTAACCTTAGACAGTTCTATAGTCACTCTTTAAATCGCAGCCTTTGTGTATCTGCCATTGAAATCATTGAAACTTGTTCATTTTTATTACACTCAGGAAAAGTTATTTATTGTCTTCTAGCGAAAGCTTGGGACTTGAATTCAATCAACTCAATGTTTGTTCCAGCTTTGCTACAAACTTGCTGGATGACGCGGGCAGGTCCCAACCTAGCCAGTGCAATTTCCTCTTCTGTAAAGCGGTGCCGATTGCGTGGCAATCTGTGGCCCAAGAGCTCCAAAACCAGGTGTCAACCACTGAGCTGTTGAAGGCAAACACTGTAGAAATGCAACTTACTATTGCAGCAGAGTCTGCAGACACTCTGCACTTGTTGCTGTGAGCAAATACATGCAGTGTGTCCTCATGCCAGACACTGTGCATAAGCACTGAAATACTGACAAATTCGAAGTCTGACTACTAACATCTGGGTATGGTTTGCACTACCATTGATTTACTGAGCCCTTATAGCACCATGCTACCACGTGGTAAAAATTTGCTGCCCAAGTGGAGAATATGGGCAGAACTGTCACAGAGGAGTCCCTAAAGGCACTACCAAAATCTGATTTGTCAGGAGCTACAGGAGATGGGTTTCTGATGAAAAGTTCACCTGAGGAACAGACTGATTTTGACTTGAAGACATTTTGTCAGTTTTATAACAGTTTGTCCCAGTGAGTAGGGTCCAGTGCAGTAGCATGGCAAAGGCAGGGCCTGCAGAAACTGTTCTTGGAGTCTTCAGAAAGTGGAATAATTCTTCTGCCTCTTATGCAATATATTCCAGGCAAGCAGATAATAACAACAGAGGTTGTGATATCACTTTTCCAAGGGGATTATGAGACCCTGTATCCATATGCTGGATGTGTGCATACATGTGCATGTATATATCACACAAGAATATCTGTGCAATCCATACAAAATTGAAGACTGTTTCAGGTCTCCGCTGTAGGTCAGTGTCATGCTCCATCCGGGCATCCAAGCCATTTGCTATAGCAAAAAGTTGTGTCCTTGTTTCTTCAGGAAGCAGTTCCTTCCTGATTTAGCTACATTCTCCAACAGCACATCCCAGATCTCTCTGCTGATCCTTGTTCCCTGGCAAGGTACAGCACTACGCAGCTCTGGTGCCAGTTCTGAACCAACAGGCTTGACATTAAAAGCAGGACATTAAAGCATTAGTCCAGTTAAAATGCCTTGTCAACATTGTGAGAGCAAAATTGATTATCTAGGGGCAACTTAGGTATGTGTCTCAGATTTCATCTTGCCACAGTTGCTAGGCATATGGTCCTGTTATTGATCTCACGAGAGTTAGTGTCTCCCTAAATCACAGAGGAGGTGAAGCAAAAAGTGTATTGATTCATATATTTTAAGATCAAAGGGACTATTATGATCACATAATGTTAGTTCCTGTACATCATATAATTTCATCCAGTAATTCCTGCATCAAACACAGAATGTTTCAGGTAATGTATATCTTTCAGAATGAAAAGTAATTGCTTGTTGTGTTGGTTTTTTTTCTAACTCAAATGATGAATGAACCATCTCAACAATTTGTTTCTGAAATAATTATCCTCAGTCTTGAAAATCCACAGCTTGAAGTTTGAATTTATCTAGTTTCAGCCTCTTGATACTGTTTTGGTATGCTTTCATGTGCAAAATTAAGGAGCTTTTCACTCCCAGAAATCATTCTTTGTAGTGATTTAGGCCATGAACAGTCACAGCTCTTTCCCTTTATATTCTCTGAATAGAGTGAGATGCTTTATTGAGTTATGGCCATAGGAATTTTTGATGATGAGCTACTCAAAATGTAGCTCATCACAATAGAAAATTGTAGATATAAGGCAAAAATGGGATGTCAAACACAGTGTCAAAAATATTGGCTTCAGTGTAGGCTTTTTCCTTTTTATAATGCACATAATCCACTGCACACCATAATAAGCATATCAAGAGGGTGTTGACTTTTTTAGCTGAAATATGTCAGATCAGTATAAGGGCCAGTTTTACATCTAGGAATAATAACAGAACCACCAAGACATGTTTGAACAACTAATTAAAAGTACAGTCTTATTCCTTTGGTTCCTATGTTGCTTTTTATAATCTTCCGTTCAGAGAAATCTGACCTAATGGATATTAATGTAATGGGGAGTTTTTCAGTGATGTCTGGATCTTTGAAATAAACCTTGTTATGTTATGCTAAATTAAGTTTTCCTGTTCCCAAGCCAGGCCATTTGCTTTTTTTTTTTTTTGTGAATGCTATCTCATCTGTGAAGACCTGGAAAACAATAACAGTCTAATCAATCAAGTAAAATAGAACAAAGTGGTCTTTGTGTAAATAGGAAACTAGTTTTGGTATTGTACAAAGAGTAAAATACAGAAGAAAGCAAAGAAATATTGAAGTATGCAGAACAAGATAATCTGAGTAGTATATTTTTGTTGAAATGATATGGAAAAATATGTTTTAGCAAAGCAACATTCCTGTGGCAGAATATTGGTCTCACATGGACTTACATAAATTTATATATGCTTTATCAAATATATAAAAGGTCAGGTCAAAAAAAATTCAGAACAGTATGAAACTCTCATTCCCAGGGGCCAAAAGCAGAGCTGCTGTGAGAAGGCACAACTCCATTTAGTCCCAGGTGTGCAGTACATATTCTTTTGTTGGGAAAAAGAGCCTTGTGTATTACCTTTGGTTAGGCTCGAAGCAAACTTTAACATTCTAACACCAATGACTCAAGGTTTCCAGACAAAGGTTGTATTTTATGTCTGTTCAGTGCTCATATCAAATGAAGTACAAATGGCCTGGGGTTTGTGCTACCTCATTTTCTGTGCAACAATTCTGAAATATCTGAGACACCAGATTTGGTTAACTTGTGGATTTTCCAATTGTCACTAAGACTGGCTGAATAAAGAAGTGTGAATTATTCTTGCAATTAACTCTGACTCTGAGGCAGATAATCATCGTTTTAAAGTGCATTAAATATGACCTGCAGCTATTCGATCTCATGCTCTAATCCTCTCAGCTCTTCTAAGCTAAACAAAGGTGGGTGAACCAATAGTGAGATGGTTTCGTTCCAGGAGAAGAAGAGCATGTGCAAGTCAAGTGGAACAATACTGCCTTTTGTATCATTACGGAATAGATGTCCCTGCACCCTGCACTGCAGTGATAATCTAAATGAAGTGCTCCATGTATTTCGGACCTCTGAGGCTACACCGCTACTATGTCTGTGCTGGGATGTCACTTCCTCCATACCCTGCAGGCTTTTTGTTGTGCTCACCCCCATCACACAATGGCTTGATACTAGTGAAATAAAAGAAAAATGCACTAAATTTTTCCTTGACATATTGGTGTAGCCTTTTGCTTGGTTGCACATCCTTTGTACTCACTTGCAGCTGATGGGAAGTCACCAGGCTAATAGCACCTGCATAAATGTAGAGGGGACAGCAGGCTGAGCCTCTGGCTCTGAATGTGCAGAGAAGCAAACCTGAAATCAGTGTGCTAGTGGAACTTGTTTTTTTGGGTGTAATATGGAGATATATATGACACTTTAAAGAGAAAAGAAACCCCAAAACCCAACTCAGAAAAAAATTGTTGTGTTATTCTGTCCCAGTTCTATTTCACATCTTTATACTATATCTATCTTCATCCTGTCATCTATGAAATTAATTTAGTGCCCCATAATTTCTAAATCTAAATGTCTGAGTTCATTCTTTTCTGTTGACATGAACTGATGAAGAGCTGCTGTATTTCACTGGTGTGTGAATGAAATAATTTACTTCCTTGCTTCCCTCAGCGATGCATTTCAGAACTTACAAAGGTAATAGTGTCTGCAGAGCACTTAGGAAGCCTTCCACAAAAGGCACCACTACTATTCAAAGAACTACTGTCAATATTAGTGAATCACTTCAGCCACCAAGGGAAAATGGGCTTCCGTTTTAATACAACAAACAAACAAACAAACAAACAAACAAATAAACCACAACAGTATTTACTGAACACTTTAAAGATAACAACAGCTACATAAATACTAAGAATTATTAAGGTTTCTTTGTGAAAACATTAATTGCATGGTGATAAACAGTATTGCAACTTTCGAGCCCATATACAGGCAGATTAAGCACCTTTGGGTTACAGGGAGCCCAAAACTGAAACCATCCCTCTCTCCACAGGCTCCAAGATGCAACAAATGCTCCCAACAGGAAGGCTTCCATGCCAGAAGTCTCGTTTTGGTTGAATAGTATCTTTGCTGAAGCTAGATTCAACTTCAGCCTGAATGGGGCAGAGAAAGACTTCACTGCCAGTTCTCCTCCACGGAGCCCCCCAGACAGCCTGTGTGTCGTATCAGCCAGCACTAACAAGAGCAAGAAGAGAGAAACAAATCTCTTCCTTTAACCTGTGCTAGCCCCACATTTCAAAGGCTGTTTAGAAATAAGAAAAGCCCGTTACAGCACATGATCACTCAAAAAAAAAAGCCCCGACCTGGTAACTGCATCCTCTCAGAAGGTCAGCAGATGCTCTGTATGGGACACAGGGACCCAGGTGTTCTTCACATGTTTCACGAGATCCCCAGCTGCAGTGACCATTCATAGAGACAGCTGGACAAAGGACTTGAAAGTCCTACTCTAAGTAGTGGGGAGCAGACATCTTCCCATGGACAGGCATAATTGAAGAAGCTCTTTGCTGAGTAACTGCTCCCTCTGGGATGAGACAACTCTCCCATGAAAATACACCTGGCAGAAAGGAAGGGCTGCCTGGAGATACTGGACACCTGCATTTGTTGTCTTAGCTTCTTACTTCAGCTGTTGCAGGATCATTGTTGGCTTGCCTTGTCCTCTCTCCTATGCTCTGCTATCAGGAAAAAATAGGAGACCCTCACCAAGAGTGGATGCTTCCACAATTTTTAGGAGGACTATGTGATTACTACAGCCTGTCTGATATTAAGAGTATTTATTGCATAGCTACTGAAGACCTTCTAATGATTATTCACCTCCTTTACAAATATGGAAGGACTTTTCACCTTGAGAGTGTGGTTGTTGCCAGTTGTTGATCTGTAAAAAATTTGGGATGAAAGTTCAATACTGAGGCCAGGATGTCCGGAGTACCCCTGCTGTTCTCCAAAATAGTATGCGCATCTTCAGCCCACTGGAGGCTCCAAATAAACCTGTCTTCTCTAGTGTTGTTTGTCAAAGAAGTTAGAGTGCAGTCCCTTGTAATGCCGTGCAATTTAAGATCCCAGTAAGGCTCTTGAGATTTCTGCATGCTCAGTATTTTTTAGTCTTTTGCAGATCTTAACCCTGGATACAGTCATCCTCTAAGTATCTTGCATAATTCTTTGGTTCTGTACCAGTTCATCTGCAAGTTTCTGTTAGGCACAACATTATTTTAATTCAAAAATACAGCAGCATAAATTACCTAAACAAATAAATTTTTCTTATTACATGGTTGGAAAACATAAAGCTTTCCTGTTTAATGTGGAATAGAAATTGAATAGCAATTCCAGCATGCAAAAAAAGATACACCCAGTTCTGTTCTCTTAACCAGAACACTGACTTCTTACCTAACTTACTCACAAAAAGAATAACTTTATCATTTGATAATACATATGGCTAATTTGCAATACGTAAGCTACATTCATTTGTGCTAGCTCACCTAAACATTTCCTTTTAACTCACCAAAGCAAAAGTGCAGCAGTTCAGCTGAATCCTAGGCAGACATTTCTTAAGCAAGAATTATTTTGTGTCCTTACAGTCTTCCTTGCCTTTAACTTTTAAAGCAATTTTTCAGTAATTTGCCAAGGTTTGAAAGCAGGTGAAATGCCTGGATTTATGTACTGAACTAACTTTTTACCTCAGTTCACCGTAGATTAATCTCTAATGTTTTTGTGGCTGACAGGACATGGTATATACCGTTTATCCTGCAGAAATGACTGGGTTTTAATGGGGTGTCTTAGAGCAACATGGTTAAAACATAGCTCTTCACAAACCACCTGCAATTTGCACTGCCTTCCCCACACAGGCACTAGTAGCATGTCTAAATGTCTTAACCACAACAAAGGCCAGAACGCTGTTCAGACTTCATTTTCCATGTCTGCATTAATTAGTGGGCCTGTTCAGGTATGGCTATGAGTAACTCTCTCACCAACTGTTGAAACACCTGTACACTGTGCACTTCTCCCTTAGCTCCTGCCACAGACCTGGGGAACGAGTGCTTTGCATAGTAGCTGTGGGTACTAAACCATAGTGTCACGTATCTGGGTGCAGAACATACAAATACCACTTGTGTAGCATCTGTGCTGTTTGTCGTGCCTGACAGCTGAATTTCTCATGTAATGAAAAATGGAAAAATGCCCTGGTTGGTTTGCTCAGCAACCAGTCCTTCTCTACCCACAAAAATGCACATGAGGTCCCAACACGTAAGATCCAACTAAGGATCCCCATACGCTGCATGGGCATTGCAAAATCAACTGCTCAGCTGTGTTTCTGTTGCTGGACAGATCGGCAGATCAAGATGCTGCAACTGAGAGGACATCCCCTTGCTTTTTGTTTGATTGGTAGCTTTTGGCATCATTTGTAATACTCTTGACCGTTTTTATGGAGCTTCATGTAGTAGCAAAAATGTTACCTCGGCCCTGGGCTGGCAGGAGAACTTTTGCTGTTGTGATGGCTCAGGCGGGATCTCACCTCTAGTCTCACATGGCACTTGGAGGTAGAGAGGAATGGTCACTGTCAGCAAAGGGAGGGCAGGGGCGTCATGGGGCCATTCCATGACCAACTGAATGCAAACAGCTGCAAGGTCCGGGTATCCATCTGGCACAAGGGCCCAGCGCTCCCGACCCACACTGTTCCAGGTGTGTGGCCATGACAGCGTGGGGCTGTGTGTCTGAAGCAGCAGGAGTGCTTGCCTGTGCGGGATGTGTGGGGAGCAAACGTCGCTGCTGGGATCGGTGGGATCCTGGAGGACAGGCAGGGCTGCGGCGCAAATGCAGGTCCTGGGCCACCCCCTGCTCTCGTCATGGTCCCGCGTTCAGCCATGGCGGGCGAAGGCCCCAGCCCGTGGTGACCCTGTAGCAAGGGCCTGGTGCGTTCAGGGAGCGTGTACTGGACAGGCTAATCAGTTCTGCAAACTGTTCCAACCTAGGATTACTGTCATGCTACTCGTGGTCAGGGCACATCTCTGTCAAACTGCATCTGCTACAGGGCTGCATTAGCTTTTCCTTTGCTTTTCCTTTGCGCGGAGGAGTCGGAGGATGCGTTCATTTTTTGTTAGTTCTGCTGGCAGCTCATTTGCCTGGAACAAAAAGCCTTGAGGTTAGCAGAAATGAAGGAGTATTTCCCAATCAGAGTTCAAAAGCATTATACTCTACAGAAGATGGTACTGGGCATTATAATGACATGGGTTTTTTCTAGTGTTGTCTCCACCACTGTTGAAGGTATCTTAGGAAACCATCTTTCAGTGTTCAAATCTCACTAAAGTCTTCAAAACAATCCCAGAGTGGAATTTGAGTGATAGTTTATTTTGTGCTGACTGTCCAGGCTAAATGCCCCTGGGCTCCTTATGCTTCTGCCACAGAAATAAAACAGAGCATGGCTGCTGATTTTTGGGGGGCGATGAGGCAGGTCCTTATGTACTAAAGTCCATAAAAATCCAAGGGAAGATTTAAATTGCTAAGAAATAGTGCTATGCTGTAAGGTTGGTAATAGACCATGAGTTTGTTATTGGTTTTTTTTTAATTTATCGAATACAATCTTGGTAACATAGAGTATTTTTGATGAAGCTGCTTCTGAAAATCAGTAATTCTGTCCTGCAAATGTACTGTGTCATGCCAAATGGCATGTTGTTTACAAAAATGAAAAAAAACAATCAGTAGGAGAGGTTTCAGCTACACACTTTCTTCTACTGCACACCCTGCTTCTGCAGGTCACTGACAGTAGCAGAAAAATCTTGTACATTTTTCAGGTTATAGTATCAAACCAAAATGTCTGTTAACACAGACTAGTGTGTGAGAGGCATTAACTGTGCTGCCATCAAGTGGAATGTTGCAGAAATTAACAGCCACAGATTTTATATTAATAATGACCAAAATATTAACAAGATATGGGCTGGATTACTTGTTTTACAAACTTTCACTCACCCAGTCAAAGAACAGAAGTCAGTGCCAGACCATTCATTTACAGCTTAACAAACCCAGCTAGATATCAAACTCTGGCAGCAAATAGTTCAGAAACATGTCAGAGGAAAACGCATTCACAGAAATTATCAAACATGCAATGTTAAAACACTTCACAGGATAAAACCATGCTAAGTTTTCTACAGAAAATCTGCTGTTATCAAAAGAATGCAAAGCTAATTCAAAAAACAAACAGATCTACAGTAAGATACGGGAAAAATGCATGTAATTTGGGATTTTTTTTTTTTTTTTGTATTAGCAATGCCCTGAATTCTCCACAGAAACATGGGCTGCCCCCACCTTGATGGCACACACGGCTCCACCACTCAGTGCTCCCCCGTGCTCCTCGCCTGGGAGGATGGCATGCCAGGACCTACCTTGTTCCTCAGGCAGGGATCCGCTCCTGCCTCCAGGAGCAGTGCCACTGTCCTCACATTGCCACTCAGGACGGCTGCATGGAGAGCAGAAGTCCCATTCTAGGAAATGCCAGTGGAGGTGTTTGTACCATGCATGGGAAGAGAAGCAAAAGGCAGTGAAACACAAATGTTTGCAAAGAACAGACCTACGAGCAAGAAAGAAGTAACATGGAAGAGATTAGATCATCAAAGGCACAAGGTCTGATTTAGGGTGCTGGCAGCCTAGTGGGATGTGAAGGAGGTGATTTTAAGTGCTTTAATAAAAATGAGAGTCAAGTTCACTTTACCACAGCAGTATTTCCTTTTAATAATCACCCTTGTCAATAGATCAGAGGTGACATGAACACAGCACTTGTTTCTGCCTGGCAAAATCAGTCATTAGCCAGTGAAACAGAAGCACAAGCAGTAATGGAAGCCATCTGTGCATTTTATCTTCTCTCTCTGATGATTAATGGCCTCAGTGTCAGACAGCTGACTGGTGGGGTTTTTAATGGTTGGCCTTTTGTTTGTGGTTGCAAACTGACAGTTCAAATATGTGTGGAAGCTATTTCATACTTGAAATTAATAACAAAGTTGATGCCACCAGCATTTTCAAGTACATTAACTTTGCCAATCATCTGCATGCACAGAGGCTATCAAAGTATGTCTTTTACGGACACATAAAGTTAGGTCAGCCATTAAAAAGCAGCTTCCAAATATCTGTTATTTTTCAAGTCACTTTATGAATTCAGAGGAAAACAAAATCTAGTAGAAAATCTGCTCACAACGGATCTTTTAGGACACTATTTTGCTGACTAAATGCATCAGAGGGCTGGCTATAATGCTAAAACTGTACAGTCAAGAGCAATCTACTTACAGTAGAAATAAAATCAAGTGACAAAAAGCAGAATTTCTTTTATGACACAATGTGCTTCCTCATTCCAAGAATTAAATTCACGGTTTTGTTTAAAAAGATTTGTGAGTGGCATTAAGGCTAAAAAAGATAATTTCATTTTTGTTTTGACTTTTTTGGGTTCAAACTCCTACCACCTTCCACTAGAGTAGTCGTAAATGCCAGGTCCTTCATCAGACCCTTTGCTTTCTTGTGTTCTGCCTAAAAATCTCAGTGTTTCACTACTAACCTTCAGCAGGCCAAGTGTGGGAGAGAATTTCAGCAACTCTTCTATCACATTGTTGTACCCTTTAATGGCAGCCTTCAGTAAAGCAGTCGTACCATCCTTTAAAAAAAGAGGAATGTCATAAATGCCTTGCCTGCATTCCCCTTGCAGGGGAAGCTGGAGGGGAAGAAGGAGCTGGAGGGAAATGCCAGCTCTCCCCATGCCTCTGAGTGGAGGGTCTTCTCTGCTTGTCCTCTTTGAGAAGGCACCTCCACAGCATATGCTGCTGGTTTTAGGGTACCTGGAGGATTGTTCCTCTGGCAGGGGAAAACTTCAGGGTAAAATGAACCATATACCATCTTTGTCTCTCAATTATGTGGACATTTCCATTCCCTTATTCCAGAAGGTACGGCCGGGAAGCTGTCCCAGGCACAATGGGAAAAAGGAAACCCATGGTGGGACTTTGCAACCTGACAAACGGGACAGACTCTGGAGGCACCAAGCCTCCATCCAGGCAGACTGACAGCCCCCCAAAGGAGGCATTAAGCTGCAGACAGTGCAGGAGGAAGTGCTACTCACATCCCGCGCGGCGTCGCGCTCCGCGCCCCGGAGCAGCATCACTCGCACCACTTCACTGTGACCCATCTGCGAGGCAATCCACAAGGGAGCTGTCCCGTCCTGCAAACAAAATCCGACTGCTGATGGCTTCACTTCGGTGTTCTATGCCCTCTGGTATCTTACTGCCTAAGCCTACTGGAATGAAGGTACTTCAATTACTTGATCAAATCCTGCATCCCAAGGAGACAGATGCAGAGCTGTGTCCAAAACCATGTGGGAGATTGGTGTAACAAGTTAGAACTGCTTCAGTTTGTGGAGTAGAGCCACCTTTACTGCCTTCTCTTGCATAACTTGCCAGAAATGTGCATTGCTCTGTGAAATTAAAGCCCAGTTAGGCACCAGCCGTGCCTAAAACACACAGGGAGGTTTGAAACATAAGGGCTAAAGGTATCCTGTGTACTTTGAACTCTAGGTGGTTAGATGTGACAGAGGATACAGACAAACCTCAGCATGCACAGGCAGATTCTGCAGCTGGGTGCCTGTACACGGGGAGTGAAAGCTGTTTACAGAAGCTAGGGAGCAATGCAAGGTGATCACCAACTTTCAGTATTAAATTACATTATCCACCCTCAGGGAATCTGGTAAAAACGTTCTGCCTTACAGTGAAGGTGAGTATTTCACAAAATTTATCTTCAAAACTCCACTAGAAAACAAGGCAATTATCAAGGAATCCGGCACGAAACAATGAAACAATCTGCTTTGGAAAAGTTGTCCTATGCAATCTTTATTTGAGCACAAACCCTCAGAAAATAAAATGCACCTTCGGAGTAAGCTAAACTTTGTGATGGATTTCCCTCCCAAAGGCAAAGGTGAGTTGAAGCACTAGAAGTATTTCTCACTGCAAGTAGAATTTAGTTTTGTATCTTTTCCTGCTTTTTATTCTAAATGGCCTGATTCTCCAGACTGCAGGAGGGCTCCAGCTGTTATGTGGTGCCAAACTGATTCTCGTGAGCCTTTAAAAAAGGTTTTGCCTGTAAGGATTTTAACATAGAAGTGAGGCCCCACAAAGCAAATTTTCCCCTGCCTTTAGGGCTTGCCAGTTCCCCTCACCACCCTCTGCAGCCTGAAGGCTTGGCTCGAAAGAGGAAGACAAAATACACTGAGACTTCAAAAACACCCTGAATGAGAAGTTTCAGGAGAAATAAACTTTTTACATTAAATAAGATTTTGCCACCTTGATCAAAGAAATAGTCTCGCTCCCCAGTGCCAGCTGAAGATTCCTATGACTTGCTCATGCAATCCAGAAAACCGGTGTTGAACCAGTTCTCTGCTTTCCATGGACTAGTGAATTAATCCTTTCAAAGAAACAAAATAGTTATTTCTTCCTTTGAGATAATAATCTGGGCTTCCCTTCTTCTGATTCTGAGAAGGAACAAAAGCACATCCTGAGATTTTCAGTATTCTCAAATGGTGATCAAACATGGTCTTTGCCCACCCTTGTATAATTTCTCTATAAGTTAACTCACTGAAATTAGTGACTGACCTCACTCTGGTATACATCCTGTTGATACAATGAGTGCTCTTTGTGATTCAAAAATAACAAAGGCTGTCATGTATACAGAGTATGTGATGTTAGTGTGATGGCAAAAACCATCCCTCTCTGATTTATAGTGTTTTCCCTATCAGTAAGCTGACACTTTGTATTTTTCTAATCTCCCCCCACCAGAGGGCTCTAGAAAATAGCAATAGGCACATTGAAAAAGCCTGTAAAACTTGGAAAATATCTGAGAGCAGCCTACACAATTTAATCTCTGTGAAGAACCAATGCTGTACAAATCCATGCTTGTATTTACACAAGTGATGAAAACACAAGCTCAGCATAGGAAACACAGCAGCTTTTTTTTTACTCACATTGAAGTTCATAGGAACAACCCCCTATTTTCAGGTATAAATGAAAAGGAGTAAAAGGAGATACAAATGTCGGGTAACATCACTGCTACCATTAATTGTCATTAATAGTATTGCTGTCAGACATCATCCTCAGCACCTCAATTACAGGATAGAGGCAAAAGTACATTATGAGGAAGAGTGGCTGTGTTGGAGGACTTAGCCTGAAGAGAAGAAAGATAGCGAAGATGATGATAGGCTCACATTGACTATGGTCAGCTCCTTTCTCTTAAACAAAGAGCACCTAGCATTCAAGTTTATGCAAATGTCTATAATACTTATATGCAGTAGATGAGCCTTCTGTCCATTTTCATTTGGTGAACAATGCAAAGCAGATATTTCATTTTACTAAGAGGTCGCATGAGAATTCACGTGTAAACAGATTAGGGCTTGGAGATGAGTCAGGAAGAAAGTGAGAACAGGGAAAGATACAGTTCAAAAACTACTTTCCTTTCCTTGTCCCTCTGCCCACCCAGCAGACTGCAGATCATGACATTCCTAGAATAACTTTAAACACTCCATAAGTTTGTAAGGTGTTCTTTTTTCCACATTTGGCTACAAGGTAGTATATATGGACAACACCTTACTATATCCAGCAGCCAGAAGTTCCAAAGGTACTCTGACTGAAATTATTAATGCTCTTTCTCTTACCCATTAACTAATGACTTCATCTTGCAGCTTTGAATCTCAACTTTTGCTTGTGGCTTGAAGTTTTAGAGAAGTCTAGATTAGGGTGGGAGGTGTAAGACCCCTCGAATTCCCAGTAGGAACTTCTAGGGGCAGAGACCTCCAGCGCTCGGGCTGCTCAGTGTCACCTTCTCCTCTGCTCTGCCCATTAGTCCACTTGCACCACTACACCTAATTTGCCAATAGCAAATTGGTTGCTTGTCTGAAGTGCACCCTATATGGGTTTACTGGCTTACACGTATGTGTAATTGCATATCATGTGTTATGAAAAAAGTCATTAATTTTCAGATTATTTTGAATCTGCTTAGCCAGCCGGAATAAAGCCTGTTGGGACACAGGCTGCCAAAACAGCATTGGCAAAGAATCTTACAGCTTTGTTTTGTGAGCTGAAGAAGCATAGAAACATCTCCCCTAGCAGGCTTCAGACACTGCCCCCAGCTCTGTCTAGACAAAAAGATGACAAAAGAATTCCTGCCCGGCTCCTCAATACTGGCAACAGCAGAAGGCGATTACAACCCAAGAGAAATGACATTGCCAGGGACGAAACTTTCCAGGAAGCTTCACTATTTGGTCTTGTGAAAGCTGAGCTGAAGGGCTTCCACATGGGCAACCAGGACTATCCAAAATGCTCTGTGGTGTCAGAAACACCCCCATGGGATGGGAGGTGGGACACCAGGCTGAGGGAGAACTTGTACCCACTACAGCAGCAGAAGGAGACACAGGAGGCAGATGCATGTGTGTAGGTCCACGGATTAAGCCACCAAATTCCCAAGGTAGAGAGGAAAACCTGGACACCATGAGGAAGGAGAAGCATGAGCTCACACCTGGCACCCTACAGCCTTGTGTTCGAGGTAATGTTGCCTGGAAAAGTTTTCTACCACAGTGAGAGCAATGTAGCTTGTAAATGAGAATGAGAGCTGTCTGGCATCAAAACTGCCCCTTCTAGAGCTACATTCCTCATGACCAGCACACCACCTTCTAACAAAGTACAAATCCATTTGTCAGTAAGAAAGAGGCTGAAGTCCATCCAACCATTACTTGACTAATTAAAGAGTAAAAATGTTCCATTAGTTAAGGAAATGTTTCAGATTACAGTGGGCCCAAATACAAATGCCACGCACTTATCCAGGCATAATCTTAGCAGGGATTGGAGGTACCCTCAAGCAAAGAAGGCCTGTCCTGCTAGAGATGAAACAGAAGAGCCAGGAGAAACATTCACACAAGTCTTTGCCTCAACCAAGATTTCAAAATGCCTCGTGAGACATTGTGTTGTAGAAATTGGATTAGAGAGCTAAAAAAATAGTGTCAGAAAGAATTAGCTGCATTATAATTACAGATAGCAGAATGCAGTTTTAATAGCAACAGGGTTCAGCTAAACCTAAGGCTCCCCAACCCTATTTTGTCTTATTCAAAAGGTATTAATGCATACCTTGGTCTCTCCTTCTATATCAAAACTTTAGACTGTGTTAATTAACAGCTTTTAACATTTCTTAAGCTTTTTTCTGGGGAGACAGCGCGGAGGGAACCTTGGAGCAGCTAATGCATCAATCCAGGGGGTAGCTGTCAGCACAGCTCTGATGCTTGGAGGTGGGGCTAGGGGCAGCTGGAAAACTGTTTTAGTTAAGGCTCTTAAAATACTAATCCTCTTTCCTTACACCACAGCTAGGAGTGTACACAAACCTACACATGCAGCAGAAGCATATAGATAAATGTTGCCAGTTTATGATTTGTCAGGCTTTTGGTGCAGATGAAAGGAAATACTGAAAATACCTGGCAGAGCTTGTCTCATGCCACGTTGTCCACTATTATTAGGGTTCTCGCACTCATTTGCTCTTGCCTGCTGCTTTTTCACTTGCTGCAGTCAGTGATCACAGCCACCTGGCAGATGTGCATGACTGATTACAAGGACAAGACCTTATCCCATCAATTTCAAACGTGCAGTGAAGACCCAGGACAGCTACCTTGCCTGCAGGGTTTCAGAAGACCACAGGCGAGGCTCTCTCAAAGCAGACAGATTCCTGAGAAGCCCCATCTCTATCCAGACATTTCTATGTGCTGGGTGTAAAGCTTGCTGTGCAACTCCCACCTTTGGCTGTTTAGGCACTGATTTTAGAGTCAAGAAGCAGACAAACAATTAAGAAACTCTTTCCTTTGGAAAGCAAGAGAGCTTTCATACATATCTCTGTATACCACGTATGCTTACCTATCCCATAGTTCAAAACCTAGAAAGCCTCTTGCACCCTTACCTAACTCCAGCATCCAGTGATGTAAGGTGGATCCAGCCCCTAACTCCCTAGCAGGGATCTCTGAAGCAGCCACAAATCTAGCTCACACTTCCCATTTAATGATCAAACAGCAGCCCCACGGCTTGCAGAGGAGCTAATTTCATGGCTACCACTGGTTGTATGTGTTTGCAACACCAGGCCCACTAGAGTGACTAGCTGGAAGTGGGAAGAAAAGCTTTCCATATGTATGAAGAACTTCCAGAGATGAAGGCAACACTCAGGCTGGAGTTTCAGAATGCACACAAATGATAGAAAGTAAAACAAACAAACAAATAAACAAACACAAGTAAAACTAAAAATAAAAGCTTTTGTCAAAGATAAACTTTGACACCAAAGCGACGTCTGATGGTCTGGAGATTTCAAAAAACAGAATTTAGTACTACCTCCTCCTAGAGCTCCCAGATTTTCAAAAGCTTTTCAAACAATTTTCAAAAGAACTCAGGGATGTTGTAGGCTGTGTAGACCTTCAAAAATAATGTGGTACAACACAAACAGATCAGTAGTTGCAAGAGGTAGTGCTAGGCCCTTACATCAACATTCCATCCAGCTGGAGGGTTTTATTTTGATTTAGTTTGGTGCCTGACCCAAACATGCGTGTGGTTCAAACCCGTTCAGAGGAGCAGTCAGTGGTTTGATCTGCTTTAGAATCATAGCATCATTTAGACTGGAAAAGACCTCTGAGTCCAACTGTTAACCCAGTACTGCCAAGTCCACCACTAAACCGTGTGCCCGAGTGCCACATCTACACTGTCTTTCAAAAACCTCCAGGGATGGTGACTCATAGGGTGTAAGGTGTAGGTCTAGAGCAGAGCTTTCGGTTTCACTTCTTCCAGAAATGACTGAGGTACTGACTTCAAAATCATGTTACCAATCTGAACTAAAACACAGAATGTGGCCACAGTCACAAATTGCCTTCCAATGAAGCACCTTCACAGGAACCCAATGCCTGGAGAAAATTTCGGTATTAATTTCCATAACTATAAAATTAGAACCCAGCTCTGCCCTGAAGTGTTGATCATACCTGTCGTGGCTGGTTAACCTTTGCTCCTGAAGAAAGCAGCAGTCGGATGACATCCAGATAGCCTCCTTGTGCCGCCAGGAAAATTGCAGAAGCCCCATCCTAAGAACAAACACATCTATCTTACACTGTGTTGAAGTGGTGCCATTTTTCCACACAAAAACAGATCAAACTGAATCAAGTTCTCATTCTTTAGTCATTATGCTTTGTAACAGCAGATATACAGCCATGCTCCAAAAATAACTATCAAAATGCAAAGTCTAGTTCAAAATCAACTATGGCAACATTTTCATTCAGTATGCAGAAATACTGGCTCCCATCATATATCAAATCCAGCATTAAATCCTGGGTCTGGAATACTAAGAGTCTAGTTCCTTAAGGCATTGAGCTACATAACTAGAAATTGGTGCCTGTACAGCAATAATATCATTTAGCTTTTATATGTTCATGCAGATGTGTTCTGCTGCATGGACACATGGTGGAAACATGCCAGGTACTTTGCAAGACTGCAAAGTCCAGCACTGAAGTCTGTCCTTGAGGCTGAAGGAGTCAGGCCTGTGCCATGCTACTGTGCCACCCCAGAAAGCACCGTGCTACTGCTCTGGCACATCTTGTAGAAGAGACTTCACTGTAATATAGTAATCTAAAACTATTTCGTAGCCATATCAGAAACCAGAATTTTCCTGCAAAAAGCTTGTGAAAGAATAAATTGTGAACAAATATGGGGTTTTATTTTTCTTTGACATGTCTTTCATGTGCAGATGTTTTCAGAATTTTACTTCAGAGGAGCCTCTTCCACAGGAAAAAAAAAATTAGAAGTCATATTTCATTAAGTGTTTTTGATGAAACATTTTCAAACAGCATTATAATCCATCTAACCAACTAGAAGTAGAAATCTGTATTGAGGGTGGGACAGGTGTTTATCCATCCTACATCCACAGCACTCAGTGCAGGATGTGCTAGGACAAGTTTTCCCAGGAGGCGAGAATCTTTTAGATTAAATAGAGACATGCATTAACCCCTTCACTGCATCTCAGATGTGCAAGTACACATCTCATGCCAACTCAGGAAGGTACTTATCACAAAATACAGGGCACTTTAGTGAAAGCCTGTTGTTGACCTTGTTGGCATATCACTATGTTGGGACTAAATGCTGTTGTCTGCAGAGAGAGTGCTCAGCTACTCCTCTAGCTGAAAAACTCAGCACAGACTTGGTGAAACATGAGCTGAATATAGTGCCCCAGGGACTGAATTTAGGATGTTTGACACTGATTTCAAGACAAATGTCCTGGTAAACAAAAGAGGTGTGTGCTGGAACTATAAATGCCTGCCCCTGGGCCCTTTGGTGGGCTGTTTTCTCTGGTTGCTGTGTGAGTATATGAAAAAAACCTGATGGTACCAGAGCCTTTGCAGGCTTCCTCCAGAGACAGAGAACACGAGAATTTAAAAAGTAAACGAGGTTGTGTAATATTGAAAAGGCTCTTTATTGTAGGATCAATCAAGATGGAGAACCTTGCATTCACTGATACATATTTGATTTGAATTGATGCTGTAATGAGAATGCTGTTTTGAGGCTATAACACATTTCTGCAAGAAATACTATTTAGTTAGGGTATTCTTTTGTCTCCTGCTCTCCTGACCCCTCCCATGAGTCAATTTAAGATTAAAACATTGATCTTGATGGTTTTGGGAGGAGTATCCAAATGTGTGCTCCAAATCCTTCTCATTTGTCTGCCTGCCAGTGAAACTGCCATCCAGGTACCACTTGACAATTGCAGCTTGGCCCACAAAAAGAGCTAGACAACACCTATTTTCAAGAGATTGTATTCTTATTTTATTACACAGCTGTTTCTGACTGGCTTTGTGCAGTGTCTGTGAGCAATAAAAGAATATTTCTTAATCCAATTGCAAATATTGCTCATTTCCAGGAGAGACAACAAGGAAGTTATTTCACTGCCTTGACCTCTGGGTAGGAGTCTGCAGGTGTGGCAGCACAGCTATTTTTAAACTGGCAGCCCCTGGGATTACCCTGCAGAGGGATGAATCACTGCCCTCAGATCAGAAAGACAACTCCTACTTGCACAGCAGCAAGGGTGGAACAGCCTGCTTTAAAAATGAGGGGTGAGGCACCACTGAGGTGGGGACCCCTCCATGACCACTTCTTCAGTCACCAGCTCTTGGCTCCCATGCCAAGCCAGTAGGAACTGGGAGTGCAACAGCATCCCGCAGCTCCAAAGCCAATAGAAACAGCTGAAAAAACTCATATATCTCAGGGAAACAACTTCCTCTTTGTCAGTCTTGAGTGCCCTGGGGTAGGAAAGAGTGGTGGGAAGCAGAGGCAAAATCTGCTACTCATTTTTGTTGAATGCCGAAAAGCTCCACTTATCTGTGTCTCCGTTGGAGTAAATTAAATCCAGAGCTTCATTGGTTCAATCCAACTTTCTGAAAACTCAACTAAACAACATCAGTTCAGCCATTTTAACCATACTTTGCCCAAAACACTGGCAAACTGGAAATTCACAAATACCAAATAACGTAATTTTAACTGATATTAAAAAAACCCCACTTTGAAGTCACTTAAAGATTTTAACTTTTACTGTTCTTTCTGCCAGAAAGCTAATGTACTTCAGAGATTCTAGAGCTATTCACTGTTCTGCAAATCCTGGTAGAACATGACATGCTCTTTCGTCAAAGGCTAATGGGTAGCACAAGTCTGTTCCAGATTTGGTACATATCCTTCATACAGATAACGATCCAAAAGGCAGCCAAAGAATCTTTCCTGATTTTGTGCTACTTCTCTCAGCATCTTGAAAAGCAGACAGTTAACAAAATTCACATCTTAGAGGAACAGAGTACTATAAAACCACAGCGTTTGGCAAATGCCTGCCTGTGCTGGAGCCAGGGTGTCTGCTGTTGTCCAAGCAACAGCACATTTGTTCCACCACCACCATTGTCAATATTGTGTGTGTCAAGTAACTCACATAGAGCTGATCGTGAATGTTGGCACCGTGCTTCAGCAGAGTTTCCACTACTTTTGCATGCCCGTACTGACAGGCAGCCAGGAGAGCTGTGCCTCCGTCCTGTGAAAAAGCAAAGAATGGGTACAGTCAGGTGAGAGGGCAGAGGCTGGAGTGAACATCACCATAAAAAAAAGAGCCAAACGTTAAGACTTTCCAGAATCTGGCTCACAGCAGTTCTGTAATGAGTAGCTACTGAATCTTTCATAACTTTAATGCCAAGTGTTGCCACGTATATCTTTCAACTTGGCTCAGTCACTATATACATTTTTCTCCTGAGTTTTTTTTTAGGGAGGGACAGGAACTAAGAAAATTCTGCTTTTTGTTCCTCATCTTCTGCCTTGCCATTAGAAGCTTTGTTCCTTTCACAACTCCAAGCTCCTCTTCATTTTACATCCAAATTCCTCATGCCTGCCAAACTCTTCCACCGATGGAAGGACAGCACACCTTTCCACTGCTCCAGAGCCTATTGATCATCTGCTCTTCTTTGAGAACCTTCTGCCCTGTTTTTTCTTGCCTCTCATCTGGCTTGCTGAGTGGATTGCTGGCCTGAAGCTGAGTAGGGAGAAAGCATTTTAAAGTATGCTAGCTAACTGTGGAAGTGTGAGTCTGACCAAAGGCAGGACCATCAGTGAAAGCGCCGTTACTTCTCCTTGAGAAGTGATCCCTGCAGGTGGGATCAATTCCAGGCAGTTAGAGTTGCTGCACATCACCACTAAAGGGAGACCTAGGCACGTGCATCAATCCCTGCTTGTAGAAACACTCCCTTGGGAGCCATCTGAGAAGGGAAACACCTCAGTGTCACTGGCGATTGACTCCAAACCAGCTGAAACAATTAAGACAGCAAATGTGGGTCTTGCCATCTTAAGGGTGCTGTGCCCCACTCAAAAATTACCAGTACTTCTGACACATATACAGAGCGGAAGTTCTTATCTTCTGCCTGGGATGGCACCATGCCATCATGCAAAGATGATGCACACACCAAAATATCCCCACCACAGGTCTTCTCTCTCCTTCCCTGCCTTCTCCAAGTCTCAAGCCTCTCCTCCACAAGATAAGCTCTCTAAAGTGTTTCAGATAAATGGTTTCTAGAGCTGTTATTAATGTGGACACAAGACTGTGCTTTTCCTTAGAGCTGTTCTCTGAAACAACTCCGAAGTTGTCTGAAATTTTCCACATAGACAGATATCCACAAAAGAAGTTACAGCTTGAGTGACCAAATGGATCTTTTATAATGGGAAGTGACAATCAAATTTATTAATCGATGGTGTGATTTCATGGCTGTAATAGCCTCGTGAAAGCTCAAGGTCTGACATGACAGAAGTAACCCACAGGCACTGTTTATAACTACCCACAAAACCTCACCTGCCTTCAACGTTGAAAAGAAAAGAAGGCTTGGGTGTCAGCAAAGCCAGAGATGTGAGGCTGTTGTGTGACAGACTAAGAATTGCCTATTAATTCTGGATTATTTGAGCAAATACAGTGTGTAATCAGGTCAGTGGAGTTAAGTTTCTGTTATGAGAAATTAGAATTTCCTGCCAAATTAAACTACTGTGATTTAATGGGAACTGCTGGAACAAAACACAAAAGCAATCACAATTGTGCCTGGATTAAGAAACACCTTATATACACTTAAAAGACAATGGAAAAGCTAATAGCTTCATGAAACCTATTTCCTCTCTCCAACCAGCTGAAAGCCACTTTGCTCAAGTGGTGACTCACCAGATCAAAGGGCTACAAACAAAAAAAAAACCAGAGAAATTTTTAAAGACCCTTTCTCTGAAGGAAGTTGAGAGAGAAAGGTTAGTGAATTAAGAAGAGAAACCATGCTATCCAGACTGAAGGTCCTCTGTGAAGAGGCAGGGAAGGAAAAGTTTTAGGAAGCTTAAAAATATTTAAGTTGCCTGTATGGAGGGTAAATAGACATACTCGGTTGCATATGAGAAAAGTTTGTTTATTTCTTTATGGTCTGGCTTTCATTTTCTAAAATTCTCGTGTTTTCCACAAACTCCTGTTATTTTTAGAAGATTGTTTGGTTATTAACATAATTTCTGTAGGGAACCAAATGACAGGTCCCAAATAAAAGACAGGCCTGCAAAACTAACTGCAGTTGGCACAACAGAGCTGAAGCCCAATGCTTGGAATCCCAATGTGTGATCCCACCTTGGGAGATGTGACAGCTTGGGGTTTAAGAAGGGCAACATTCTCCCAAGATATGTCTAATTAACTCAAAAAGGGATCCTGACCAAGTGTTTGGTTCAACCCAGTGAGCAGTTTTAGACAGATAGATTTTTTTGGAAAGAATAACACAGTTCCAAAATACACCGTTTGGATCTTTCAGACTAAAGTGACCAAGTTTTCCTAGATCAGTCTGATCAGAGGCCAGAGGTTAGAAGAAGAGCACTTGATGGTCCCCAATTCAATCTGTCCACTCTGAATCAAATATTTACTGCGTCAGAGAGAACTGGGTAATAACTCCTGGGCTCATAGATCTGGTCCCTGATCAGGAAGAAAATTGAGCTGTAAGACCTGCTCTAATGTCTGTCTGATATATGAAGCTGAATATATTCAACAGAAGGGACTGGGGTTCCTCTGCATGCTCTGAGTTGGAGGTACCACTGTGAAAAATCAGATATACGTCTTTCTGTAAAAAAGGGAAGTTGGGGGCAGGAATCTTTTCCACTGACCATGTGGTAAGACAGCACTTAGTTAAATCAAGGGATTGTCAAACAGTGCAAAAGTCCACTATTTATTAGTAGGAGAAAACTCAGTCCCCCTCTTGCCTCTATTGAGCTTCTGTCTGGTTTTCTCTTACACTTTACTCCAGCAAGCTCTAGCAGAAAACCCCAATGTTTTACAGACCATAAGGAAAGCAAAAAAGCTGTGGGGGATAAAAAAAAGTAAATGACAGAGTTTTAACACCCCTTTCAGCCACGTGATTACCTCTTTCCTTTTTGGCTTCAGCTGAGATAAGTAAAAAGCTGAAGCAGCATCTTTGGTATTGGCAAGCCTCTTGGAAACTCTGAGCAGGGCAGCAAGTGGGAGCTGGACACATGAGCAGGCACTGAGGCACTCCTGGGGCTATCACCCCTTCTGCAGTGGGTAGGAGGCCATCTGTGCAACCTCTGAGAGAAGGCACGTCGCCTTGGGTTCACTTCTTGCTCATATCCTGTTTTCCTGCCGCAATGAAGCTTCTACTAACCCTTCTCTGCAAATATTTTCAGCTCATATAGGATACCCTTTTCTCAGCTACCTCTGCAATTCTTCCCCTGAAACCATTTTTCTGCCATCCCCAGAGTCTGTCCTCCTCACTGCCAGCACATAACAGCAGCAACTTGGAACAGCAGCACCACGGTAAGTGGTATAGACTTCCCTGTCTATTTGCTGACCCCTTTCCTCTGTCATCATCACCCAAAAGTAGCTTAGAATTATACATTGTTTTACTGTCTCTTAAATATGCTACAGAGGAGGGGAACTGATCTTCTGCAATCACTGCCTGCTGAAAAACAGCCTCTGACATACTGTTCAACCTGCAGTACTTCTCAGAAAACATGCCACCATGTTTTTTAAGAACTCACATGCTTAGCACCTGTATCAGAATAAAAGAAAAAAGTTTCAACTTCTGTTAAATATTTCTATGGATGTCAGACTGGGACAATGGAGAATAATATTAATGACGAGTATGATATGTAATAATTATAATTATATAATAATTAACCTTCAAAAGTACTATTCATTCTCTTTAGAACATCAGCATTTATTGCTAATTACTTTATTACACTGTTTTAGAATAGGTTTACTTTGCCTGCCACAGCAAATATCAATTCTAATGATACAAGGCTTAACAAGAATTGCATGCCTGTATTAAGACAGTTCTCCAGAATTCTCATATATGAGTAACAAATGTAGTAATCACAATTTACAGAAAAATGCATGAAAAAGATGATGGGCTTTGCATTTCCTTGCTTTAAAGTCTCTGTTTTCTAGGATACATTCAATTTGTGTGCGTATTTCAATTCCATGTCTTAATTTATAACAGAAATATATATTCTTAGCAAATGGATTCATTGTGCACTGCCCTTTAAAAACAGACAGGATCAGCCATATCTTTTCTAGTGCTGCTCCCAGCTGAGTGTCTTAGTGAGAAAATGCCTTGTCCCTAACTTGAAAAGGCATATTTTATCAACTATATTGTTGCTGGGGTTTGGGAGGGATGGAGGAGCCTGTCACCTTGGTCACCTGTTAACAAAACGATGGCATAATTCCAAACTATGAAAGCCACGTTATTAAATTAGAAGATGGAACTGATACAAAGCCACTCTAGTGGGCCAGTGGAAGATGTGGACTGTCCATGTGCTACACCTCACTGGTGCCTCCTGCTCAGGCACACACTGGGTGATGCTGCTGGAAAATCATCTCACATGCACATCACACGCCCGTTTCCCATGTTACGTCCATTGGGAGCTGGTGTTATCTTTCAACCATCTTGTCTGGATGTAGCAGAAAGCTGTGGCCTGGAGAGGAAGAGCAAACTGCAGCTTAAAAGATACCTGGGACCAGCATATGGGCCAAATCAGGTCTGGGTTCAGAAGAAGGGGCAGGCAGGAAAAGAGGGGCTGGAATTAAAGTTTCAAGGTGAGCAACAGTAGACCCCAAACTTGCATTTGTCCAAAGATGGAAGCCATTTGGAGCAGCTGAATGCAGGAATATTCTTTTATAATTTAGGTCTTTGCTCTCTTTTATCTGTCCTAGTGTTTCACATCAATATATTTTGCATGCTTCACAAAAGATTGTGTATTTTCATGAAGAATCAGACAATTTCAAGCCTGCTGTTCACCTCCTGGATCAAATCTTGGCCTCTTCACAAACTCCTAGTTCACAGACTGTGGAAAGATTGAGTGAAGGTGTAACTGTCCCTCTAGACAAAATAAGGTACTGAGCCTCTGACTTGCCAGCTGAATGCAAGGGAAGATGACCCCTCTGAATCTTGCTAACCCCCACCCATACCCTGAAATAAAAGTCAGAGAAGCAACATTTATTTTAATGTGCAATCTTACCCAAAAAATCTGTCCCACATGAGATAATCCAGCACTTTAAGATCCAGCTGTTGTATTTAACACTGCAACCTCCTGCTTTGCCAACTTTCACAGCTGCACTCCATGTTGGGTTGAACAGCCACAATTTCATTCATGCTTTTATTACTGATTGCTGCAGTGGTCAGAGAGTTGCTCACCACAAGTACAGCTCCCTGGGGTATCAGAATCCTACTGTACGGGCATGTGTGGACTCTGGCCACAAAATATCAGGATTTTTTTTCCCTGGAGCACAAGGAGCTGAGTTTCTGATGTTCCATCAATTCCCTTAGTATTTAGAGCCTGTATTTCCAGGTACTGCAGAAAGCAGGTATGGATTGAGGGAATCATTTGAATCGCAGACTAAAATATCTTGAGAAATTGATTACTGTGGGGTAAAGAACTATTCATTCTTCAAAGACATCACTAGGAATCCCAGGGTGAATGACTGGCAAGTGTCCTCCTCCCCAGATTATGGGAATGCTTCAAAATGTAGCCAGCATGTCAAGGACAAGTATATTTAATGAAAATATGTTGCTTTTCACCCTGTTTGCTGAAAGCAGAGGTGCAAATACTGCCTTGGGCAAAGAAACTGGGTTGATGTACTGCTGTCAGTGATGAGCTGCTGATCTTGCTGCTGTTGACCCCACGAGGGGTGAGGAACCCAGGCTCCACCACCTGTGCTTCTGGCTATTCTAAGAAGATTTTGGAAAAGGATCTGCCTGAGCAAAGAAATAAAATCTCTGAGGTGCATTTCATCTTCTTGTCCCAGATGGGTAAGTGGAAATTTAGGGAGAACAGAAGCCATTACACTCTTACGTATCCTATGGTGTCATGCAGAGGCATCCCCATGTTGATGAAATGTAAGTTCTATGCAACTGGAGTACATAAACACCTAAATCAGGATCCCACCTAGGAGGTACAAAAAGATCTTCTGATCTTGTATTGGAGGATGGCTTATGAGGAAAGACTGATATCACTATCAAAGGACCTTGATGAACTTATGCCACTAAGTCTAGGTAGGAAAAGCCAGTCCCAAGTTAATATTTCACAATGTGTTGCATTACTCATATTACTCAAAAAATGTTCATGCAAGGAAATTTCATCATCTTAACACTGCCCTGTCATAGTTCATGTGAATACAAAAAACCCAGCCTTGACTGTCAGAATGTATCAGCATGCAAAAATAGACTCATCATCTTACTTTATTCTTAAATTCAGTGGAGGCTCCAAATGAAAAGAGAAACTTCACCACATCATTGTGGCCTTGCTGTGCAGCAAAGAACAGAGAAGTTGCACCTGACTGTAAAGGAAAAATGAATTAAAAGAATAACAAACACATAACACACTTGACTAAAGTATAGACATTTCAAATTAAAAAGTATTGAGCTCATCAGTTGAATATCAGCTGAAAAGACATGATGAATTTGAAGACTCCGGAGGACACCAGGTATCTTAACTCAGTCTTCTTCCCATTGCACTGAAAAATCTGTCCAGCATCATACATTTGAGTAAAACCCAAGAAAAACCGAAACCCCATATTTTAAACAAGTTGCAGAAGATACTGTCATTAACATGTGGGTGAATCAGGCCCCAAAAAATTGCCATGTAAGATTTTAATAGCTGGACAGAAGGAAGAATGAAGGGAAGGAAGGAAGAGAGAAAGAAAAGAAATGCAGGCTTTTCAGAGTTTGGGCTCGCTCACCCCATGTAGAAAGTACAGGAAATGGGAGCTACACACGAAATTCATTCCAGTGCCCAAAGCCTTTACAATAGTACATGGCCCCATTTAGACCATTTCAGAGCCCCCTCTCCTGGGCACATTTACAGGACTCTCACTGCCCCCAGCTTCACAACAACTGCAGAGCACAAGAGCACTGGTTGGAGTATGTGCATTTAGTTGCAGAACCGTGCCATTGGGCTGTAGAGCTTAAACTTCATCTGTTTTGCTTCCTTTCTGCAACAGAGTGATTTTGGAGGCTTTCAGTGTTTTTCTTTTTGTTGGCTTGTTGAATCAGTATTTCCTGAGTGATAATCAAGAGCAGCTCCATAAAACTGTTCTTAACTTTTTCTTTTGTTGCTGCTTTCCAAGCAATGTTTACCTAAGGGAAGGGACATGTTCAAGTACATGTTTTGTTAGAACAGGACCCCACTGAAAGGCACTGACAATCATGGTTGGAGCAAGTTTAGGCCAGCAAGTGCAAGGACACCTATATCATCAAACATGGCATTCACTGACTTAGTAACTTGCAGATGTCAGCACGAGATTAATACTCTGGTTCCAGGTAACCAAGGAAAGTAAGAAACATTGGCTTGTATTGTTGGAGCAATGAGCACACTGCTGTCCTGCACTGCCTGCCACCATCCCATGTAACTGCACGCCCTCCTTAAACTGCTCTTCTCTTAAAACCAGTGGCTGTCCCAGAGCAATTCTGCTCTTTGTGCAGCCAACACGCAGACTAGAGTGACTGCAATTATTCCTTACAACCGTCTGCATGGAGTACGAGTGAAAGGCGGTTTCCCAAAAACATCAGTTGTTGATGTCCCTTCCATGCTGGTGTCATGGTGCAAGACATGCCTTGAATGCCAAGCAGAGATGCAGGGAAGGGTATGGGAGATAAAGCTGTGTGATTGTTAGAGATGAGTTGGCTCAGACTAAAAGGCAGAAACTCCAAAGCATACAGGGTCAAAAATAATCCCTGTGCTAGCAATGGCATCCACTCCGTTTTAATGACCAGGCTGCAAATCAAAAGGTAAAGGTCTTCTCCTGATTATTTATCCCATCCAGGGAGCTGTAAACTGTTGTGCCAATAAGTAAAACTGCAAATACATAAATGGCATAACCCTGTGGGGTTACATCTCAGATATCACTGACCCTCACCAACCAGATGTGCTGAAAATGCTTGATAAGTTATAATAAATGTGCCTCTGGCATGTGATTTTCTATTGTAAACTCCAGATATCTGATTCCCTGATGTCCTCAGAACAGAGCCTGTTATATGTGTTATAAACACACTGGACAGCAAGTGACAAAGAAACAATTGGCAACAAGCAGCAGACAACACTCTTATTATTTGTTACAAACCAACAGTCACTTAATCAAGCCCTGTTTGAATCCTACCTCTCTCTGCAGATTGATATCTGCTCCTTGCAACACCAATTCCCGTACACAATCTATGTGGCCATAGTAAGATGCTACCATCAGAGCTGTTGTGCCAAGCTGGGAGTAAGGAAAAACAAGTCAGTACCTTCAACAGACACCTACAGCAATGAATCAGGCTGTCTGGAAGAGACAGCATCTCTGCCAAAAAACTGGAGGGAGCTTATGATACCTTATTGTCCCAAAATAAATGCAACAAGTATAAAAATAATGCGGTTTGTTTCTAAACAGGTGTTTGTTTCTTTTTTTAAATCAGAGAATCCCAAAGTTCTTTGCATCATTTCCAGAAGAATAACCTCAGACACAGGAGCTGAGTGACTCAGCTGAGTCACTTAATTCTGAGTCACAGTCAGGAGTAGGGGCTGGGTGATTTGAACAATAATTCCCTATCCAAATAAAGAGAGCAAACTCACTCAGTGACTCTTCACATTATCAGAGAGAACTTTCTGTACAGAAATATGTGTTCAGCTCCCTCAGTACACTATAAGGTCACTTCCAGTGAACGAAGTGGGATTTATAGGTATGCAGTGTATGGACAATATGCAGAAACCACATGCATAAGGATGAAACACATCCTTCAAAAGCATTCACACACAACAGCTTAATTTAAAGAAGGAATGGGTGACATTACAAAAAGAAACATGCAGTCTTAATGGCACGAAAATAATATAGTCTAGGAAATGTGTATGTCTGATACAATTATTGATGCAGTGCAGTGTGAAAGATCTTATCCAAAGTTAGCCTTCTACTGAGAAAAAAAATGAACAGTAATGACTTTATTTTTTCACACTGATCTCTGTCCTGTTTACTACAAGCCTCCATTTGAACATCCTTCCCTCCCTGACAGAAGTACAGTCATAGCCTCAGCTCCAGAAGTATTGTAGGACAAATACTTGTCTACAGGGCAAAAATGAAACTAAAATTAAAGGATAGGTTAAAGTCAGTGGGTCTAGAAAAACTCTTACACTTGGAAGGTATTCAAAGTGAGAGAAGCTGCGGCAAGTTCATGTTTCAGGCTGGAAGTGGCATTAATCCTTGCCAACACCAGCATGACTCCAATGCCAAACAAGAGAAACCTGGAACTTCTCAACATCGTTTTCCCCCTGCTCTTTGACACAGCTTAGCACAATCAAGTATCTCGCCATGTGTCATAGGCAGAATAGAAAGACCTACTCACTGTCTGTGTTATCAGCCCATTTCTAATTTCAAAACTAATTTCAACCCATGTCAATTACAGTAAGGAAATTCCCATGAAATCCACCATGTGTCTGGGCTCCTCTTGCTTGGCAATCTTGTGCCTTCATGTTGGTGCCCAGTCCAGAGATAGGGTGGAGGAGGAAGAATTTAGGAGGCCAGCAGTTGTTCTAATTATGAGGAGGTCTGCTAGCTGACAGAATCATTGCTACCTGGGCTCAATTGAGCCAACTCTTCACTGTGATCTATTACTACAATGACATTTCTTTGCAAAGAGAAGCCCGAGGTGCTAGGATCTGTGTTTTTAATGTCAGCACCACAAATAACTGTGTAAGACACATTTTTGAGTGCTGGCAAATTCTTAACCCCTTGCCACTGATGTAAATCATCGTGTTATTTTATCTTACGTTTCAAGCTTGATTACTGACAAGAGAAGGTTTTAAATCATCCTGAAATGCTGTAAGACTTTCATATGTTTCATATTAGATCCCTACTACACCCTCTGCACGGTGGGCTATGGAAAGTGATGCAAAATGAGTGCTGTGGCTGTAGGTGCATTGTGTGCATACGCTGTCTTTGCAGTCCACATCTACTCGCCCACTGTTCAGCAGCAGCTGGAGGAGAGCCAGGTTTCCTTTCCTTGCAGCCCAAAATGCAGCGTTGGCGAGTGGTGTTTCTTTCTGGTGGAAAAAAGAAAAAGGGGGAAAAAAAAAAAAAGAAAGCATAAATAAATCACTGTGGAAAATACATTGGACAAGCATACATGTTGCATACATTCTGCATTCAAGCCAGGCAAGTTTCAGCTTAGTGTGCTGTTTCTTCAAACCCAGAGCATGGAAAGGAAGCTAATTTCATTTCTTTGTGCAATTAAAGAGATCAGTCTTCCTGTGCTACCTCGTGTTATTTCAAGTCTTCCTTGTGTCCATGGCAGCCTATGTCTCTTAGATTGCTCTGTAATGAGAAATGATGATGCTAGGCCAGATCCACAGGGGAACATGACAGAAAACAACATGCTCAGTGATGCCCGTATTGTCTGCTTCCGTGGTGGGGCTGGCCACAGTTAGGCTGAAGCGTCCTGCTGATGTCCTGCTGCAGGACATCCTCTGGGGTTTCAGATTAGCTCTCTGTCATCTCCTTCTTTTCTGCACATAAAGTTCCAATACAGCAATAGTATTGCTCATGCATCTCCCAGACTGCTTGTTCTACCTCCTGTCTGGAATTAACACCCTGTGACTGTGGGCATGTGCAAGATCTCCTGGGTTGGAGTGAATGATGACTGCTGCAGCATAGGAAAAGGACAGAAAAAAAAGACATGGACTTTGCTCCTGCCCTCTTTATCTAATCGATGCAAACAGCTGCCAACATGCTGCCTTGACAGGTAAACACTGTTACTGGTGAAGTGTCGGGGGAAAACACCGTGATGGCAATTATATGTATCCTAGAGCAGGCTCATGCTGATGATTTTTTAATAAGGCCCCAAACCACCAACAGAAGAGTAAAGCATCACTACAATGACAGTCACTTACACCAAAACAGAGTCAAAAATACCCAGGGGCATTGCTTTCCAGTGAACCCTGCCTTCAGGATAAGAAGGGCACCCAAAGAGAGAGCAGAGTGGATATGAAGTCAATCATTCAGCTTCAGAAATGAAATAGGTACTTCTCCTTGTCTAAATGTCGATGTGCACATGTACTGTGGTAGGGAATCAGGATTCAATGGTTTTATGGTTTACAGTTAAAGTGCACATATACAGCACAGTTTAAATGGCTTCCTTCACTGACATGAAGATAATAAACTTTGCAGAAACCAGCAGACACAAGAGTCATGAATCTATCTCAGGCACGTCACACTGAACACTTTCCATGGGTTGCATTTTTAATATTAATAGGTTGGAAAATTGGCAGCTGTTTGAGAAGAGAGAAGTTCCAACCATTCAATAAATTCTAAGTCACTTCCTATAAATTGATAGTGACATTTCTTGTACCAGCACACACAAGGGCAGGAGTCTGAAAATTTTTAGCAAGCACAATAAGCCAAATTCTGATCTTCTTTTCACAGCTATTGCATTTCCCTGGAGAACCTGTAGATAATGTTGATTAAAGTAGGGACAGCAGTATATACCCTCCTTGCTGGCAACACTGTAGTGTCTTCCTATCTTTACCCTTAGAACCACTAAAATTTTGTGTAAAAGCAAACAATTGACCTAAACAGAGGCTCATGTTGCCCTTTCTGCTCTGATTTATTAGATAGATATTTATTTACAGAGCTGGCAGTTAGGAATATTGTCTTATTGGCTTTGTTATTATGATATTCACTGGAAAGGTATTGCAAAAGAATTATGTTTAGACCTTACATAATGGAAAAACAAATTCCTTACCTTTTATTGTCCCAGTCTATCCCTTAAAGTTTTAGAAAGTTTAGAGGCATGGCAATACATCCATAAAGGTAAAGATTTATTTAATCCACCCCAGTTTTCACTACAAGGGCACAGTAGCAGACTGGATTTTATTATGGCACACCACACACCACCACCTTCACTGGTCAGGTAGGCAGGAACTGGAATCTATATTCAGGAACTCCTTACCTGCTTTCACCAGTTCACATGAGAAGAGAAAATAACTAAATGTCCAGTGTCACCCTGGACTGGAAGTAGAAGTTCAAAGTCTTTGGCCTTATGAGTCATAAATTCCTGCCTCTTTTTTCTCCCCTGTAAGTCCTACAGTAGCTCTCCAGAAAAGTTGTCCTCATACTTTGGATCAGACCCAAGGAATGGAAGAATTCTTCAGTGCATCAAGGACACAGAACTATGTTTTTTGCAGTGGTGCTTTTGGCCCCATTTGCAATGACCGCTACCAGCACTTGTACTTCCCCTTGTGCCCCCACATTACTTGGGATTCCTTGTATAAAAGTATACAGCACACTCAGACCATCAACCATCCAGTGATTAGATTAAAAAATCAGATGCAAATCTAAGCTATTTTAGCCACTAAGATGAATGAAAGTGCAAAATCATTCAGATGATCTGGGCACCTTACAAGAACAGCCTCATTGTGTACCATGTAGCAGTTTATATCTCCGGATCTGTATCTCTGTGCTCCTCATTTTCATCAGCAATACTGACATCATTGGTAGGCAAACTGTAAGACAGCACTTTGGGGTTAATAATCCAATTAATTGAATTATTTTTGAGAAATAAATGGGTTTATAACTGCAGGATGTGACTGATGCTGTTCGGTTATGAACTCAGTCTTGTCTCATCAGATACTTCTTAGGGAGAGGTAATGTTGAATTTCAAGAGATTAATTGGACAAAATTTTCACATAATTCTTATTATAAAGCTAGTTTGCTCCCAAAGCATCCTCGAAGTAAACAAGTGATCCTCAGCACTGACTGGGATCATCTGACATCCCTCAGTCTGGGAGCAGAATGTAATAAACATTTGAAAATGATTAGCTAATAGCTTTCACGAAAATTGCTTGTTTCATTATGTCACTTGTTCCAGCATCAGCAACTTTCAGGATAAAATTTCCTTCACTTCATCAAGTTCTCTAAAGTTTTATTTTAAAATCTGGCTGTGCTATTAATTTCTATTGTTTGTATGCTTTTATGAGAGCCCAAAGATGAAAAGCTGGCATTATATTCATGCTGTATTGACATTTGAAAAAACACTTTTTCAAAAATGGCCTAGGGGAAAATATGTATTGCAAATCTGACAAACCATTTCTCTGCAGGGATACAGAAAACCTGAATTGTGCTAATGTATCTGTGTCATTTTAGGAATATTGAGAGGGAAAGTGTAATTTAAATGCTGTGACCACCAGCTCCTGCTCCCTGCCCTACCTTTCACTTGCTGTTTGCAGAGAAAGGGCAGGTGACAGTGGGATGACCACTGAGGAGGAAGAGTGCAGTTCTTAAACAGGGATCTTGCAGATGAAAGAAAAGAGGCAATAGACAAAGAAAAGAGAAGAAAGAGAACACTAGCACACTGGCTTGTTCCTTGTACTGTCAAAATACAAGAAAATTCCCTTTTCTTTCTTAGTTTCCAGACCAGTCCTAATGGGAAGGAGGAATGGAGTAAAATGTTTTCAGAAGAAGAACTGGAAATCAGGATCAAGCATGATGGAAAAGGCTAGTACAACTTAGGAGCAATATATCCTACATGAAGGATCCTGCTATAAAAGAAAGGTCGTTCAATATATAAATGTTGTTTAGTCAGGCAAAATGTGGTAGAAGAGAGGATATTTGTGTGAGAAAGAAAGATAAATGCTATGCCATGGATAAGTAGGATAATAAGATGGAAAACATGAATAGCCAGTGGCAAACACAGGTAGTAAGGATCCAAGTTAAGTTCACGACCTTCTGAGAGAAAATGCCAAACAAAAAGTCACAGAAAAGGGAGAGAAAACACAGAGAGGGAAGTATGGGCCGCAATTCTTCAGAGGGAGGAGAAAGCAGTGAGCTACTTTGAACAGGAATACTTGAGGGAATACAGTGTGAGAAATAGGGCACAGAAAAGGAGCTGATAGGGACAGAACAGAAAGTAAGACCTGAAGAACAAGCTAAATAAACAAGGAGGCCAAAAAAGGATAAGAAAGCAAGAAGAAGCTGGCATCACCAGGAATATGGGGCTGTTAGGGTGGATGCTTGTGAGTAAAGAAGGTGGGAAAAAACTCACAGAGACAGAATGGAGGGATGGAAAGACTAAGAAAAAAAAAGAAATGAGGTGTGAGACCAATGCAGGACCAAAAAGGGGATGACCACAGAGACTGCAGTCCAGAAAGCCAAGTGTATCCTGGGCTACATAAAAAGAATCATGACCAGCAGGTTGAAGAAAGTGATTCTCTCCCTCAGTTCTGCTCTGGTAAGACCACACCTGGAGTACTATATTCAGCTCTGGGGCTCTCAACATAAGGTTGTGGACCTGCTGGAGCATATCCAGAAGAGGGCCATGAAGGTGATCAGAGGGCTGAAGCACCTCTCCTATGAAGACAGGCTGAGAGAGTTGGGGTTGTTCAGCCTGGAGAAGAGAAGGCTCCGAGGAGACCTTAGGGCAGCTTTCCAGTACCAAAAGGGGACCCGCAAGAGAGATGGAGAGGGACTTTTAACAAGGGCATGTAGTGATAGGACAAGGACAAGTGGCTTTAAACTGAAAGGGGGTAGGTTTAGAGTGGATATTAGGAAGACATTCTTTACTGTGAGGGTGATGGGGCACTGAAACAGGTTGCCCAGACAAGCTGTGGATGCCCCATCCCTAGAAGTGTCCAGAGCCAGGCTGGATGGGGCTTTGAGCAACCTGGTCTGGTAGGTGTCCCTGCTTATGGCATGGGACACCTTCTACTATAATGATCTTTAATGTCCCTTCCAACCCAAGGCATTCCATGATTTCACCACCGAGTGTAAGGTTGAGCTGCACTTGGAGCAAAGGTTCTCTGCTGCCTGCCACAGGAGGGCTTTAACTGCAGGTGCAAACCACCTGCTGTGCCACCACCAAACCGACACGGTGCCACCGAAGCACCAGCATTCCAGGGGGGAGATACCCTGACAGGAGCGAGGCAAGGACAGGGAATAATCCATCAAATCAAGTAATGCAACGCAAGCAATATGGCAAAGGACTGGCACTGAGCTGCTGATCAATAAGAGAAGGGCAAGCACAGCATCCAGAAAGTGCATAACAGAGAAGATGTACATCCATCAGAAATATTATCTGTTAACATCATTAGTAAATTGCTGCTTGCTTCCCTCTTTGCCAAATAATCTTATTAATCCTGTCCTTAGATTAAAAAACTTCTTTCAGGCAATCTTTTGAAATGACAGCTCTTGCGTGGGTTTGGATGGAAGAAGTACAAAAAGTGACAGAAATCACAGCTGGCAAAGGGAACGAACCAGTCTGGCTTCAGTGGCCACCACAGCCTGAAAGGAAGAGCACGGATAAAGACTGCCTCCTAACTATTACACAACCAGCACCAGCAGAGATGGTCGGAAAAGTGAGGAGGAGGCTCCTGACTGCACCAAAACCCACAGAACGGAACCCGGCCACCCCAGAGCCAGCGTAAGGCTCCACGGAGGCTCGCGGTTTATGTAACACAAGCCACGCATCCTTTTGGGGCTGTCAGCTGTGAAAAGCGCCCGCTCCATCAGCTGCCACCGCAGCACTCCCGGGGCACCCCAAAGCCCGGGAAGGACGCTGCTGTTTTCTTTCCTTCCGCCCTACACCACCCTCGTTTTTCCTAAAAAAAATAAAATAAAAGAAATCAATCCCCAAATCCACGGATACGACAGCGCACTCCACGAGCTGCCGGCATGACAAGCGCAAAGCGGGAACCCAAACGCGCATCCCCCCGCCCCTCTCCCCAGCGCCCGGCTCACCTTGAACGACATCCTGCACATCGCAGCGCTCCGCCTCCGCCCCGCTCCGCTCCGCGNGAATAGAATGAATTATATTCGAACATATACTAATTATATCAGCATACAATTTTATATAATTACAGAAAATTATATTTTATTGTCACTTTTGCTGCTTATAATTATTATTTTTCTATTGTTGTTGTTGTCATTATTAGTAGTGGTAGTATTAGTATTATTTAAAATGGGTCCCTGCTCCAGCAGCATCCGGAGAAGCCAGCCCCCATGGTGGGGGACCCACACCACTCAGCCTCGGGTTCAGACCTACAGATCAGGCCTCTGCAGCCCAGGAATAGCACTGAGGTGGTCCAAAGCTCAAGCACCCTCATCCCAGCCCTAGACTCATCACAGTGCTAATGCCACCTGCATGGCACCTCCTTTGTATTTCCCAGCCTCTTCCCTTCATATCCAGGAAAAACCTGTTAAGAGGTACTGTTGTGAGTACAACCATGGTGCTGCCACACAAACCTGTGGTGGATGAGTGTCCCTTCACCTTGCAAGCATCCAGCTATCACCAACACTATCTCCCACGGCTGATGTGCTCTCATTAGGAAGCCAGTAAGTTCTTAAGGGCTTAATTTTAAGCCTTTAAAAATGAACAACCATAAAGCCAATTCATGTCCTGTTTTGCCTGGCTGCCACAGATTTCATTCAAAGTCTGCGTGATATAAAGTAGGCAAAGCAGGGCATGCTCTGGTGAGAGATTCCTGAATTTCTTTGCTATTGTTGGTCTAAACTGAGCCCTTAGGGATTTTCCTCTTTTGATGTGCACACATAAATCCCATTCACGAGAAAATTATGCACGTGCATTGGGAGAAAATACTTGTGCTGAGATCCAAACAGCTTATTCTACAAATCTGCAAGTGAAGGGGTTTCTGCAGATCTTTTTCCTGAGGCGATGTTCCTCTGTGCATCTGTGCATACAGTAAAACAAACAGTAGACAGGCAGATGAAAGCTGCTAATAGCACCAGCTCATCTCAGAATGCATGGCCTGGTGTGAACCTTAATTACTGAGATCATACAATCCTCGATGATCACTCAGATTTCTTCTTAAACTTAAAAATACTGAAGAAACTCAGTAGATTGCATAGTTGAGAGTCATTCTTGCTCTGATCCAGTTGCACAGGGATGACTGTCCACTGAAAGAGGAAAATATTACTGATCTGTACACACTCCCTACCTCACCCTTGGAAAATCCCTGTGTTTATTCAATCTATTGTGAATAACATGCCAAACTTCTTACATTCATCAGCCCAAATATTAAAATGTATTACCAAGAAAAAACAAAGAATTCTGTGGATGAACAACAAAAAAAGGAGACGAAAGCAGTACAATTTTTCAGGGGTCTGTATTTACCTTAAGTGTCAGGGGAAAAAATTTAAAGTACCTTTCTTAATTTCCCCACACAATCTGAAATTGCATCTATTTTCAGTTGCACATGGTCTCCTGTGACTTTTCTGTTTTCATATGGAAGTGCAATAATTTTTCAGAACAGTTGAATACAGAAATACATACATAAGATATGTTCTTTCTTGGTGATCCTTTTAAAGTTTATCCCAGAAAGCATGTAGAAACTATGTTTTTTGATGTAGACCTCTGCTTATGGTTACACTCAAAATCTTGTTTATGGGCAAAGAGAAAACACACCTCATATATATATATATATACATATATATAAAACCAGGAATTTATAATTAGTATAACTGAAACTTAACAGTCTAATGTAAGAATCATTAATAGAGCAGATGTAATTATTTCAGAAAAAAAAACCAGTCCATACAGAGAAAAGATCTGTATTAATAACATTACAGTTAAAATTTATATACAATTCCTAGTTTTTACTCCTTTTCTGGATATTATCCTCACCTTCCCCCTGCAGAGTTGGCAGAGTTGGTGGTTTCATTCTGATGGTGGTGGTTTGGGATGTTATGGTGAGCTGTCAGCATCTGGAATTGGTCGTTGCAGGGAATATCATGTTCATGTTAATGGTTTCTTCTTCCCTCTAGGATCTGCGTAATTCTATTTTACACATTTGCTAACGTGCTTTTACCTCTGATTCTTTCTTCACTGGTCTGCAGCTTCACATTATAACCAAACTAATTCTCATTTCAATTATAAAAACTGCTGTTAGAGATAAGCCATGTAAAACAAAATTGAGGGAGATCAAGAAACGTTTAAAGAGAGCAAGCCTGACACGCCTCAGTCCCGAGGCCCTGCACACTCAATGCCTGTTTCTGTCATGGGAATACTGTATTTTAGGGCTACACTTCTCCCCTATTCTTCAGTCTTGGCAGAATATTTAAGATTGCAAGATACTTGGACTGGTTGGGATTTGTTAGCTGCTTGGCAGAATTCATCTGCAGGGCAGCAGGCTGCATTCCTCTCACCTAGTATTTCATCACAGTGATTATTTCAAATATCCTGAGTCATGCTGTTTTGTACAAATCTGAAGGCTACCTAAGATGAATTGCAGGAACAGATTAAATTATTGTGTTTAAAAACTGATCCAACCATTCTGTGTAAGTCACAGAAAAACCTTATCTGAGCCAGAACAGTTCAGGCACATCTATAGATGGATGATTAAGAGAAGTAGCACAAATTTGGGGTTAGACAAAACATTCCTTTGGAGGTCGTGATCTACACATCTACAATTTTTTATGCAAAGATGACATTAATTTCTATCTGCTTTAAAAACCAGCAATCAACAAACAAATACCCATTTAGAAATGTGAGCGAAGAGCAATATAAGTTTGCCTGCTGTGAATGGAAATGGAGAAATACATTTCAGCAGGCGAGATGGTAAATGTGTCTTGTAACTTTGGTGAACTCTGGTGTGGGATTCTGCCCCCATCTCAAGAACCTGTTGTTAAATTTGACTGCCATCTTCCAGAGCTCTTTACTGCAGGGTGTGCCACGCAACTGCATCTGTGTAACTCAGAAGATATGGCATTGATGAATACATTTCTGCAATAGCTTTTGTCATTTCCCATATGGCTGTATGTCAATAATGTCAATGCTTTTGCTTTCAATATCACCTGTATAAAGATCATTGATGAAGGCTCGTGACATTTATTCTCTGATTGTAACTTACTTTTTTTTCTGAAGCTTTGCAAATGGTGGAGATCTTAGTATTATGTTATTGATTTCAACTGTGTCTGCATTGTCTTCTTTCCTTGGACATTTGCTTCCATTAACATTTAGTTATTGAAATATTTTTAAACCGTATATAGGTTTCTACGTTTTTCTAGAGATAAATTACTTTATCCAAAGTATAAAAAAAAAAAAAAAAGGGCAATTTAAAATGTAAAATGGAGCAATCTTCAGCAGCTTCAGTTACAAATTTTGAAGCGTGATTTTACCCAGACAACAACAGTAATAAGCTTGGCTACCTTGAGCAGAAAATTCTATTTCTATTTTACTAAAGGTATGAATCCTCTTTACTACTCTAGTTCTCTCTGCATGATTTCAAAATCCTGGATCATTGCCTCTTAGACAACTGTGTATGTTTCTGCCTATGACCTCCCGTGTGGGCTTGGGCAAGCCTTTTGTGCCAAAATTTTAAAAAATAACTTCTCACTTTAGCTTCTTTACCTTCTTTTGCATTGTAACTCAAAATGCTGACACCAGTACAAGGACTACTTTTGAAACCATCAGCCTAAGGATTTTGCCCATCAGTTTTTGTCAGCAAGATTCAATACCAGCCCACAGTAAGAGAGCAGCTCTAAAACTTTTTTCTCTTTCACAGTCCTTGGACTCTTTATGTCGTTGAAATCACTCTTGATCGTGGCTAAATCCTGCAGTGTGCTGTGGAGTGAGCTGAACTGGCAAGCTCAGACACCACCAGCAGTTCTGCTGTGCCAGCAGGGCCATCTGCACAGAACAGCAAATCCAGCTGCTTGGCTGGCTAAATCAGTTCATGCTGACCTCTCTGGGACACCTACTTTAGTGCTCTACTCTGGATGAGGAGTACACAGCTGAAGTGAATCTCCCAGTTGTCTCTCTTTACTGTGCTGTTTTCTTATTGTGGAGGGATCTTGTGCTGTGCAAACTGGATCTATTTTGAGCTAACCTCAAAGAACTTCTCCAGGAGTAGACTCAGTGAACTGCAGCTGCAAGCTGGGATTGAAAGAGAGCTAATCTGAATTAAAACAAACACAAACACAACATGACATGGCTACAATGTAGACTTTCGATCCTCAGCACCGTTTGCTCTACAGATTCACTCCTGTCAGGCTGCACTACTTGCCAGTGTAGACAGCCTGTGTTGTGCTACTACTACCTCAGCTAGTTTAGATATCTCTACACTGCAATGCACTCTTTGATATAGAAAAAATACCGTATAAGATGTCTGGTACAGCCGTGTTGGCTCCCCTCTTCTGCCTGAAAAGTAGCCAAAGTCTTGTGCCATGGCTCCTTCCCTTTGCCCTGTGTGTGTTCCCAGTGAGAATGTGGGGAGTCTCACTATTTGCCCAGGACTTAGAGATGTTCTGCAGCACCTATAAATGGGCCACAAACCATCAGGAAATCCTAGGCCTGTCCACTGCAGTTTACTGTAGGCTTCATGTATGTGTGCTTCATCAACCCTCTTCAAGGCCATGGTGAACCTGACCTTTTTCAGGGTGCACAAATCAAATTCATGGTACATAACATACACAATAAATGTGATACTTTCTAAGCATGCTGTATCTACTGACAACAGCTTGTGTCATCAGGTTGTACATGTCCAACAAGAATGATACACCCCAGAGTGCCTGGGCTTGCCCATCCCCTGCCTGGGAGTATGAATCATTCCTAATCCAGCATGCTGTACCACCTAGGAATATTCTTCAGTCCAAAAGGAATCCTTGTCTGCTTCTTGGTTTGATGCCCTTTGGCTCCTTCATGGCACTTAGGGTTGAATAACTGGGCTTACTTCTTTTCATGAGAGTAGCACTGCTCATCTCGTGTTGAAACACTTGAACAGCCACAGAGGAAACCAGCTGCATGTTTCAGATTGATTACTGCTTATGTACTTAGCTAAAGTTCGCACGCAAAATGCTACGACATTATGAGGTGGATATTAATTTGAGTGCAATATATTACTGCTATTCCAACTGTCTTTTGATTAAATAGTGACAGATCAGAGAGGCATTTCTAAATTAATTCAGCAAACTGGTATTTTACTTCCAGCCTTCCCTTGCATGCACAAGGAGTTTTAAATCAGGAAAGTGCCAGAGCAGATCCATGAATGTGTCACTATGAAAGTGCACAGAAATACACAGAGCCTTGCTGCTGAGGTGGTATCTAATCCCCTAAATTTATCTATTTATGAACAAAAAAGACACTGCTCATTTTGAGCCAAAAATCGTATTCTTGCTGTAACTCCATAGACAAAGATTTCAATAACATAGCTTTGGGGGAGATCTGCTTCTTGAGACACTGAAATCAGTAAATCCTACCACACAGTGACAGCTCCAAGGATTAATTCATAGCATTGCATCAGGTTAATTCGTGCTGTCATGCCTTTCCAGTACATTTTCACACAGTTATGAACCTGATTTAAGAATTTGGGAAGCACTTTTGTGGGATTCTTTGAGAAATAAGATGTGGTTTTGTTGATTTCTTTGTTGTAGGACCTACTTTAATTCGAAGATGGAATATTGCAAAATTTAGGGAAAACTAAGCTAACAGGTTGACTTCAATTTTGCAGTTATCAGGAACATTCCAGTCTTCAAGTTGTATATTGCATTTTTAATGTAAATACCTTATTTTTTTTGACTGTTAATTTAAATTCTTCATGTTGAAGAAAATGCATTTAAATCATCAGCAATAACTTTGATACAGCAGTCTATAAACAAAAAGATTTTCCATCTGGTCTACCACTTCCATTAATCTTTCCCTTGCTAAACTGTAGAATAAATATCTACACAGGCTGTTCCTTATTTCCATAAAATTAAAAAAGTACAGGTCTTTTTTACAAAAACGAGTGTATGAAGAAAGTACTTTGAGTAACTCCTTATTTTGGAAGTTACTCCTGGAAATGAATAGGGATAATATTAGAAACAGTAAAAGTTACTTTGAAAATAAATCTTGCAGACTTATCAGGAAAACTGTACCAAGTATTTATGTGTCCCATAAACCTTTTAAAAATAGAATGGGGAATTTACAAAACTGGACCTGAAAATGGAAAAATTTATCTATTAATAGAAATAGTTTACCCAACATGTTGGTAACTGTATTCATTCATCCTTCTCGGGAGCTCTTACCTTGAATCTCTCTCTTCACTCCATGGCCTTTTTGCTGAGGCCTCCTATGACATCCAACTTCCTATCAGGTTTGCTGGTATAAGCTGGTGTAAGGACATGTAGCTGCTGGGGACCACACGAGTGTTATTAACTTCCTTCATCTGAACCTTTGAACTGATGCCTGGGCTAATGACCAGGGAATCACAGAGAAGTTAGCGTTGCACTTGAATAAGCAGTAGAGAACAAACTCCACAAACTCCACTTGAGTTTTTCAATGAGTTTGCTCTTTTCCTTCCTCTTTTCAATTTCTTCACAGCAAATTAATGATTTTTGCCACAGATATGAAGTGACAGGTCCAGGGAATCAATGAAAGTACTACAACTACTACGTAAGACCAATTTCTAGTCCAGTATAAGCACCAGCATGCCATCTTCACTTAAGTGCAAATGCCTTCCAACCTTCAAACAGCTCAACTTAAACATCTCTGTGTTCCATCTGTACAGGTACACCACATTCAAAAATTTTTTTATCCTTCTCCTCCCAATCTTGGAATTTTTCTCTCTTCAAGTGATATTGCTTTAAGACAGCATCTATAGGTTGTGACTGTATATTGTCTTCATCTGTTATTTCCTTTTGCTTTCCCTGCTTATCCTCTGTATATGCTGATTTTATGACTCAGTCTGAAGTGAATAGTTTACCTGCTTTCCATCTGCTCAGCCAGAGAGAAGCCCATGAGTCTGTGTTCAAGTCTGCAATCTTTCTAACCCTATGCCTGGCACTTAAGTGCTGATAGATAGCGGTGCAGGTAAATGAAACTGGCTATCTGAGTCCATGAACAATCAAAACCTGATTAGATTGTGAAGTTCTCTAAACAGAAAGGCATATTCAAATGAAATAATATCATATCCATTTTTCCCAGCCGTTGTTTGTATATTATTGTATATAACTTTACTGTGAGAAATGTTGTGGATCTGAAAACATGTGTCACATGAGTGTGAGAACAATGAGGATATATCCCATATGCTGCTACAGGTAGGAAAAACAGCAGATTATCCAGGGCTTGATAATTTTTTTCCCACAGAATATAACTGACTTCTTGTAAGTGGAAGATTTGTGTACATTTACTAAGATAGAAAAGCTCAGTGTAAGAAATCAGGCCAAATTCTAGTTATCCTCCTAAGCCTAAGTAAATAGATTTGTTAAAGGGGGACACACGTCATTAGCACTGCACAGGAACCACAAAACTGCTCTGTATTTAGCATGGAAGTGTAAGATTCTCCCTGTCTCGTTCACATGAGCCATCCTGACCAGCTGAACAGAGTGTGTTTGGCCATTTCCTCTCTGTCCCAAAGGCTTTGTCCGAGGACAGCAGAAGCCATTGTGGAGCATAACTTTCAAGGGTCCAGACTCTCTGAGATGGTTCCCTGGCACCTCAGAGCTCACCCCACCCAGTAAAACTGGTCTGGCAGATTAATTTCATCCTCACTTGGAGGGTGGAGGTCCTTGAAGGAAGGGAGTGAGACCTTGGGCTGAGGGTATGGATGACAGGGCACAAGCAAGTTCAATAGGAGTCAACTCTATGCATGTGAGAGAGAAACTACTTGCCTTGCCAGGTTTAAAATTTATTTGAGTTACTGGCTACAGCTCAGTCAGTTCAATTTCTCTGTCTTATGCTCTGCTGGTCAGAAAATCAGTCCATTAATTGAAAAGAAAGGTTTTGGCTAAAGAACATAGGCATAAAACTGTATGATAAAATACCCAAATGCCAAAATAATACCACAGTAGGGCTAACAAGCACTATCACATCTCCTAATGAAGCTCCTGGTAATTAACATCACTGAAACCAATTACTACTAACAAAAAAAAATAAAAAGAAGAAGAAAATAGTGATTTACAAGAGCTGTAACTCTTATAATTATAAATTCTCTTCCATGGAGAATTTTTGTAGTGTATTATGTCTGTGTTACAGAAATCTGTAATTGTGCTTAAAAAAACATAGCAAAAGTATTCTCCACTAAATTTTCTGCACTTTCACAAGGGATTTGTTTTAAATTTACTGTATTTTCTAAGTTACAAAAATTAAAATAAATAAATCAATATTCTTAAACTACATCTGTTTGAATTTTCAGTTACATTTTTTGCCTGATCCTCAGCTGGAATAAACTGATATAGCACTGGAGTCTCCTCAGTATATACTGCTGAAAGTCTGGCTTCCTATCACGTTTAGACATAAGGTTCCATTTAAACATTAAGAACTTGATGAGACTATGGTCAGGCTAGAGCTGAAGTTGAAGTAAACCTGAGGCAGTTTGTAGCACCAACACTACCTAAAAGTATAAAAATCTTTCTGGAAACAGATCCCAGAAAAAACACTGCCTAATTAATAGAGATCAGACCAAAGACAATTCTGGCAGAGAAAAATATGAAAATCAAATGCCAATCTAATTTAACCAATGGCTAAAAAAGCCTGTTAGGAAAAGCGGTCTACAAAGAAGTGGTTTCCATGAGTAGCTGCTGGTGTACTATGGCAGAGAGTCTGTGGAGAGCTGTTTTGCCTTATTATGATGGCCAAAGCAGCAATACTAGCACCAATGTCAGCAAATAGAAAAACAGGATGTGAAAAATACAAGAGCTGACATTTTAGTTCTCCCCAGATGTTTGTCTGACAAGTCATTGGGTACTGACCAAAGCAAGCATGTGCCTCTTCACAGAAAATCAGCCATTTTATGACCAAGACTTGTTTTCTTCTTTTTGAACTTTTAAGTCCATGAGCAACTCTATAAAAAAGTACAGGAAGCCGAAAATAAAAAGGAAATCCATTAAGAAGCAAAACAATAAAGTGGATGGATTTTATTGTTGTCCATTAGAAAGCTTATTCAAGAAACAAAAAAAAGATAAACTAGCCTCTGTAGTTTACATGAGTTATGGTCAAGTGTAGTTTGCTCAGGGAGTCTTAGCCACACCTTTAGCTACATACCTCAGAGTGTTCCTCTGGACTTATTCTTTGGAACTGGATGGCAAAGAAGTTGTGTCTCACTTCCAGGGTTGCCCTAGCCTCAGGATACTCAGTGAGTAAACATAAAAAGATCAAAACTGGGAGGGGCTGTCATGAGTTCTACACACTGGTGAGGGATGAGAGCTCATGGTTTTGCCTTGAAAGTGTAATTTCCCTTCTCATAAAAATGCAATTTGCCTTCCCATGAATGGGGAAAGTGTTGTAAAGTAGCAAACATACACCTTTCCTCCTCTTTTGGCTTTGCACTTCTCTGCAGTGAAACAGCATGAAACACCAATCTGCCACAAAGCCATTTTAAAGTTTTTTGGTCCACAATCCCATCAAGCCATGAGTGCTTACTAGTAAGATTTTTGTAGCCAGGACATTGCAAGAAAGACCAAAAGATAGGAAAAAATATAAGAGCTACAATGAGAATGCTCTTCAGATGTTGTAATTTAACTTGAGAGCCCTTAGAAACCGAGAGTATTCACAGTGGTTTTCTATTATAAGACTATGTCAAATAAACTTAGGAAGCAGAATGTAAAGGAAAAATCTTAGTACATGAGATTGCTGACTGGCAGCAGGAAAGACAGAGCTCATATTAGGCTGTAGAACAATGCTAAGGAATTGGTAGCTACTAAACTACCATGCAACAATCACAGTTGCATGGTGCAGCAACATTATGCAGACATCTAATTATGAAAAGGTTCAAAAAGCATCAGCTGAAATACCTGAATCCTGTGAGATGATAGGACAGACCATAAGAGACGCTCCAATTGGATGGATAACAAGATCTAGCAGGCATAGTACAAGGACATTCAGAAAAAGATGGTCTATGAAGAAGGATGGCGTCATCCTAGTGTGTAAATCCAGAAAGAAACAGGTGAAAGAAACAAGAAAAAATGAAATCAAACCAAAGGACAAGACAAAAGTGCAGTTCTGAAGAACTGAGTTTGGGATTACACTAAGTAATTTAGTAATCTAAACGTTTTTTTGCTGACAGAACTGCATTTTAGACCTTGGTCCCAGCTTCTGTATGCCTTTATTCCAGTCACAAAGAGGATAATTTATCTTTTTCAAAGTGACATGGTAGGGTCCTCAAATACTATGGTGCAAGGAATTTCTTAGAGGTGAAAAGGCTACTTTTGTCAGGAAAGCAGAGACAAAAATGATCTTAAACAGAATGCATCTTACTTAATGACATTCAGTGAAGACATCAGTCTTGTCAGCACGTAACTACACTGCATCATTTTACTATTAAACCAGAGTGCCTTTAAGTAACCTTATTTAAGTCTAGGTTTACTGCAGAAAGCTGTTATTAAAACTACTGGAAGTTTACATATAGACACAAACTGACTATTAGTCATGCATAAGTATTTATGACAGGATGTGATAAATGCATTATTTCCGTGATAAAAGTAGGAATTGTTATCTGAGCTTGAAAGCTTCTGGTTGGGTATTTACACTCTAGGCTACAGATGTGCTTACCTGAGAAAGATTTAGTCTGTGGAAGAGTCTTCCTGCAAAGTATTGAGTCTCTCCTCAAAATTATTGAGACTGGCTTAAACGTAAATGCCAGATAGAAAACTTTAATGGGGCAACAAGATGCACAATTTAATCTTTAATGATCACTGAGTAGACACTCAGGATTATCTAATCTGAGAGACTTTCTAGCTACCTGGTGGCATATTGATTCGTTATTATCTCAAAAAACAAGAGCAAATTCCCATAACACCCGGTGTGGCAACGTGGGATGGTAAAGTAGGAGCTCAATATTACCACTAATTACTCAGTGAACAATAAAAAATATTACTCACTGGGAATATCTATTGATGGTTTTATTTTCACTGAGGTTTATAACATAACATATTTGAAACAGCAGTATGAGATGAGACATGCTATAGTGCACATACCACTAAGAGAGTGAAACAGAAGTTATGTCAGCAAGGCTAATTTTCAACAAACATTCTTGACTTGAAATTTTAAATGAATGTATTTTAAAATAGAAAGAGTGATCTACAGTCATGGCAGTGTAAATGCGTAATAATGTAATGTAATCTGCTTATGTCATAATAATACAGACCCAGTAACATTTTCAATTGCCTACATTTATTCAATAAACTGCCCAACATCAGTCAACTAACAAAGTTTACTCCTTGCAGACAGGAAGAAATAAGGAAAGCAGGCCTTATAAAGGCTGAAGGAAAAAGGAGGAGAGGCTTCACAGGGAGGAAAAAACGGCAGGTAGCTGGAGAAGAGTGTTTTCTGCAGAGTGGCACTGTCTTATAAATGCTGATTGCAGAGCTGATAAATTCTTACCTGTGTTTCTGGAACCTATAATTACAAAAAAAGATGACATGAGAGGAAGATGAAGTATTATCCCATGAATTATTGATAGTGACCTTTTTACAGGATGAAGTTCTACATTAGATAGGGTGAGCTGAAACTCAGTGAAGTCACTGCAAAATTTCAGTTTTCCATCTGCAAGTGACAGGCCATGCTGTTATCATCACCTCCATATACACACCTACACTATTGCTCCGCCTGCTTCCCCACACAAATTATTCTCTCTGGCTTTGCATAGCTCCAGAGTCTCTGCATAAAATTTCTGGTCACTTTTCATAGGAATCAAGTTAATGAGTACCTGTGCTGGGAATGTCACTATAAACATTTTTTCCAACCACTTTGAGTCAAAGGCAAAAATCTTCATTGAATTTTTCATAATACCTGCCCACATATTTAGAGAGACCTCTAGAGAGTTTTCAAGAAAATCTAAAAGGTGGCACTTTGATCTCTATTTCTAGAAAACACACAGAATTAAAAAAACCCCTTGTTTGGCATAAGTGATTAACAAAAGGACAGAAAAATCACCTAAACTGCCACGAAAACATTTTTAAATCTAGGTATACATTAAGGAAAATGCACACAATTTTATGAGGGAAAGAACAGGAAGTTCTCTCCCTCTCTTTTTCTATCTAATAGGCTAATTTTGTGAATATTTCAAAAGTTTCATCTCTGTTTTTAACTTTTAGGAAACTAGATCCAAGAACATGTCATTATTTTACTAAACTACTAGGTTCTTGCTCATGCAAGTTGTGTTTTCTCATGTGATGCTTACCAATAAATTCACCAATACTCTCTGAGAATGAACATCTCTTGTGAGCAAGGACTGCCTTTTGTGCCGTGCAACCCACCAAACAGCTTGCAAGAATCTTCTCTTCAGAGTGAGATTGCAAAGGATCTCCTGAAGCTGGGTTCCTTACCTGAACCACCCCAAAAAGAGGGCAGGCCTTTCTAAGAGCTTGTTTGCTCTGGACTTTTAAGTTACTTCCAGATCTCCATTTGTAAAAACTGATATACTCCAGGATATAATTGGGATTTAACAGGTTTTCAAGAAATAGTTTGAAAAGACCAGTGGCTGTCCTATCTGACAGCATGGCATTTTGGTTAATGGAACATTTGTTTGTATTCAAACCTCTCACATTCCTTATGAAATGCAATCTATTGTATGAAGTAAAATGATGTACATATGCAATAAGATAATTTCCTTTCCACAATGTCATGGTTGGAAAGGGGAATATTTTTAAGGTGCTCTAGAAATTGAAAGCATTTATGAAATCTGGTTTATGTGAATTGACTGAAGGCTACATTTATGAAAGACAACTTTTATTATGGAGGACACAAAAATTGTCTCCCACAGGTATGTCTCTTTGGTGTGCTAAAGCCATAGCCAAACAAACAAGGGTGGTGAGATTTTCTTGTAGGCAAAATCAATAGCCGGCAGCTGGTGATTCCTGAAACAGTACAACACCAGGGATCTCTCTTGCTAAGTGGCATGTCGCAAAGTTTTCATAAAGTTATGAAATGCTTTGCAACTCACATGAATCACTCTTAAAATATTGCAAGCATTTGTTTCTACCCATATCTTTTGTCTGAATGCCTCAAATTTTGTCAAGAGAACCAAACATGGGATGTATGAGCATGCGTAGGATTGAAAATGCGAATCGGTATGAAATTTAGGATAGCAATGCCATTAATCAGTGCAAATCTTGATACAGATGACATGGTTCTTAGGCCTCCTTCTCCCTCTCCAATCTTCCTCCTCGCCCCCCCCAGCTCCTGTGTTATCCAAAGCCTGTGCCAAATAGCTTCAAAAAGACAGGAGACTCATCGTCTGCCCTGGATGAGCAGGAACACACATTTCGTAAGGAGCTGCGAGCACTGGCTGTGCATTGCAGGAGGGTGGCCCAGGCTGCACTGTTTCCAGCAGCCTCAGAGCACTGAAAATGGCAAGAGGAGCTGCGATTTCTGCAGCACAGTCACACAGGGTCTTCCTGAGGACCTGCAGAGAGCAGCCGGGTATATCTTGTGTGGGGATGTCTCTGCTTGTGGAGAAAGCTTGGACTTTACTTAACTTTACTTAACTTTACTCCCTGTATGTGACATGACAGGTCAGGGGTTATTGGAGAATCATCGAATGGTTTGGGTTGGAAGGAACCTTAATGATCATCTAGTTTTCCAATCCCGCTGTCCTGGACAGGGTCACCTCCCACTACACCAGGTCGCTCAGAGCCCCATCCAGCCTGGCCTTCAACACTACCAGGAATGGGGCATCCACAGTGCAATGTGTTGTAGACAGATTATGCGCGTGGCACTCTCTGAGACTTCTTCACGGTCTGTCAGAAATACTGACCCGCGCACTCACCGAGAACGAGGAGGCTCAGAGAGCTCCAGCTGAGCCGGGGGGTAGCACCCCTCTGCATGGCCGCGGAGCTGGGCGCTTCGGCACACACCTCGGGCAACCCCTCCAGCCCGGAGACCCTTCCCCCTTCCCCCGTCCCGTCCCGCCCCGTCCAGCGCACCCGCACGCCCCGGGGGACGGGGCTGCGCCTCGTCCCGCCCCAGCCCGCACCGCGCAGCGCAGCGCAGGCAGGGCGTGAGAGAGGTGCAGGCAGCCCCCAGCTTGTTCCTTCTCCTTCTTAGCTCCCGTTCCGTCTCCAGCCCCGCTCCC
>VXAD01009650.1:693414-817683 GCA_013399195.1 Dicrurus megarhynchus
GGAGCCCGCGCGGGGAAGCGCCGGGTGGGATGGATGGAAGCGCCGAGCAGGATGGATGGAAGCGGGCAGCGGCGCCTCTGCCCGCTCACCTGCCCTCAGGTGTGCCGGCACCTCCTGGAGCCACACACCCGCACACCGCCCCGGCCGCGGGGAGCGGCAGCCGCCCCTCCGGCCGCGGTGCCACGGGGCTGCGGCTGCTCCCGGGCGTGTGTGTGAGCTGCTCGTCCCGTCGGGCACCTGGAAGTGCCTTAGGGAGTGCCCAAGGTGGTGTTTTGTGGCCTCAGCGCGTGGCCCGTGGTCTGCGGTGAGCAGCGAGGTGCTGCTGGGGGCAAAGCAGCGAGCTTGGGGGGGATGGATGGGACGGGACTGCACTGGCAGCCGCTGGCTGGACAGCGGGCATCTCTCTGCGGGCGGCGGGAAAAGAGTACTAGCTTTAATCGAGTATTTTGTGGTATTTTCGAAGCACTAAATGTGAGGCTTATCGTTTGTGCCTTGCATTGCTTGTGGGAGGAAGCCAGAGACTCCCTGGGACTCTGACAGGGAGTGTAGTCACAGAGGGCAGCAAGGATCATGCTGTTCTTTCTTAGCATAGCGGAAGATTACTACACAGGTTTTGTGCCAGTCACAAGAAAGATAGCAATAAACTGCAAAACTTCTGAAAAAGGATTAATGGAAGAAACATGTATTTACACATTTGTTGGAGGGTAAGGAAGGAGTAACAAATGCACCAAACTCTGTTGTACTGCAATAGATGCTTGGTATCTGTTTGATCAGAGCTTTGTTAAAAGAGGGGACTTTCCTGAAGCCTCCGACCTTCCAAAGTTATTTTAATTGTATTCTCTCTTGGTGGGAGGAGAGACTGAATGAGTTTGAAAGGGATTTTGAAAGCTTAAAGTTCCACTGTCTGACTTCAGGCAATACAGAAAGTATACAAGTAAATTTATAGCATCTTGGAAGAAGGGCTAGTGTTTCAAAGTCTTATGAGGTGCTTGTACGTTTAATAGTGAAAAAGCCCTTAACATATGGTTTCAGAAGGAGTTGCAATGGATAACAGAGTTGTTCTTCTAATTTTTTTAATGAGAATAGGCGCTCAAGAGAGGGGTAGAGGACTAAGAAGGTGCAGCATATGTATTCCTTGCCATGTGCCAGAAGGGAGCGTGCACTATCATGCAACCTGCCCTCGCAGTTCATTGGGCAGCCACAGCCAGCAGTGTGCTTTGCTCTGGACTTCCCTTTGCCGTAACACCCTGCCTCACAATGAAATCTTCTTATATCTCTCTCTCTCCTTATATTACAGCATACCTCTGTAGTGCTTTCAGTCATAAAAAAAGCTCAAAGTGCTTTGGAGATGCTTACAGGCTGAGTAGTATACAGTTCTAGTAAAAGGGAAACTGGGACACAGGTATTATGTGCCTAAACTGAGGTTACAAAAAAAGGTTGTGATGATCAGGAAACTGCCTGGTTCTCTGTTTCTAACACACCTCTGAGGTTTAGGCACCCATACTTCCATACTGAATGCAACACCCACGTTTAAAATTGCCTGAAACAACCATGCCACCAGGTGAATAGCAAACCCAGCAATCTCAGCAACTTGCTGTAGCCCACTGCTGCAGATAGCAGCAAATCTCAAACCGACATGCCTTGAAATATTAGAAATCACAGGGTAATAAAAATCAGCCAAAGCAAACATCAGATAAACTTGGCAAGCAAGCGGAACGAAGCCTGCATGTTGCCATTGATGGTTTTTGGAGTTGTTCCCTTTATATGCTAACATTCAACTGGAAATGAGGGTTTGCTGTGTAAAAGAAGAGGGAGGCTAGAAAGGGGGGAATTCTTCTTCTTAAATGTTTGACTTGCAGGTCGTAGGTTGGAGGGCTGTTATGGTTCATGCCCGATTAAAGTTCCCAAAGGACTGCTGATAGCTCAGCCCTGGCACGAGGAAGCGTGTTGTGCCTCTCATTGCATTTGTGTAAGCACAGATACAGCAGCATCTCTTTCCAGTTATAACAAGGCCCCATTGAGATACATAACATGAATGCTTCTGTGGCTTACCAGTAGTTGTTGTGGTTCAAGAAGGGTTGGAAAGTCTTTCAAAAGGCCAGACATGGAAAATGCACAATGTGCATATTCTCAAGGCACTTCACCTCACAAGTTCAAAGATGCTGTAAATAAGAGAATTTCTTCTTTCATGGAAAAGTGGAGAGAATTGCATTAAACTTTTACAGAACATGACCTTGCATAGAAGGATTTAAAATCAGCAAAAGTATTCAAGTGTTGTTTCTCAAGAGTCTGAGGGAAGGTCACATGGCTTTTACAAAGTGATAGGTGTGTAATAGCCACTGTGTTGTGCGGGTTCAAGTTCAAGTGATACCACACACTTGAGTCACTCTCTTTTGGACTCTCTACAATGCTGGATTGCAGGAGTTGCTCTATGAATAGGGAAATTGGAAAGGAGGTGCCGAATGTGATCCTCATTCTGGCAAAGGGAGCAGACAGCTCTGTTGCCAGTGCTATCTGAAAATAAGGCGGAGAGGAAGAGCAGCCCCAGCATCATTTCCATTGCTCTGCCATTGGTTGTTCTCGTTCATTTAGTGATGTGTCTTTTAATGAAGGCTGTAATATCCAGCAAATCCAGAAGGAGCATTTGGAGGTTGTTTAAAGGTGATCGGTAGGGTGGCCAATCCCTTCAAGGGCAGCTCAACCAAGGCTCTTAAGGCAGTGCTGGACATACACTGTGGAAAGAGGTGGGTTTCCCTTATGTAGCACATTGGCATGTGGGACAATGACTTAATAAGAACAGTGTTGATTGAAGAAATGCACAACAGTATAAAATATTTCAGCAGCTGATAGATAAGTGGCATGCCTGGTTTTGCCTGCCAGTCTGTCCACAGTGGTGTGCGGGTGTGAGTTAAAGTCTAACTGCATACCTGTCCTGCCCTGCCAGTGGGCACAGAGCTGCTAGGTATGAAATAGTGAACAAATCCTTCATTGTTGTCACTTTCTACAACTTGCAGGCGAGACATTTTCATCCCTGTGTGTCCCTGGTCCACAGTGGCATATTTCAGCAAGCTCTTTCATGCAGTTCCAGGTCTCTCCTTTGCTCAGGAGAAGCAGGGGAAAGGAGGGTAACAAGGTCACCAGCAAATGCACACCTGCCTGTCTGATGAACTGCAGCCAAAATCAAACCAAGTTTCAAGGCCCAGTCTCCTGGAATGGAGACGTGTCCTGTAGCAGACAGGCTGAGCACAATGTGCCTGAGATACTGCCAGTGAGAAGGAAGGAAGGCTGCTCTGTCCAATAATTTTTTTCTTTCATTTTTGTTTTGCTGGCTAGTTGGCAGGGTGGCTGGAATGTAGTTTAAATAACTGAAGCTTCAGCTGTTGCAATGAAATTCTTTGAATTATGTGCCCAAAAAGAAAAAGATGGTGTCTTGAGTTCAGATCAAGTGCTCTGGTATACTGAAATCACGTAAGTGCATGTAAATTAAACTCTTCTATTTAATACTCCCCATTGTTTTCTTCTCATTCAGCCTTTCTTTGAGATTGTTTCCAGATCAGAGCTGCAACTGCTGTAACAGCAACAGCTTCCTGTGTACTTCCAGCCTGATGATTGTGAATGTAATTTAGATCTAAAGACTGTGTTTCAAGCCCATTATAAAGCTATTTAGGGAAGCTTGCCCTGTTGTAACATATATGTCAGAACTCAGGTATGCATTTGTCAGGGAAGATGCTCTGATGTGGTAGTAACTGCAGTTGCCAGTACAGGGATTGATTTCTCAGGGTATGGATTTTTGCAGATAGTGACATGATGTTCTTTGTCGTCACTGCAGAAACTGGCAGCGTTGCCTGTAGCTAGCACAGGCTGATGTGTATCTGCTGCAGCAAACCATCTGGATCAGACAGTGCCCTGGCATACTTGGCATACTTTGTTTTAAAGTGCCCTGGCATACTTTGTTTTAAAGTCAGCCAAACCATCTTCTCTAACAGAGCTGGTGGAGAATCGTGTTATAACATGACCCCAGATGTAGTTAAGCAACTTGTGTATGTGAGTATTTAGTCTCTTTGAATTGTCAAGAGTTAACCCTCAGTCAGATTGGCACTGGCAGTGCTGAATCAGAACAGCTAATGGTAGCCATGTCTTCTGGAAACTGCATCATATTCTTTCTGGGCTTTCTGGAAGAGGAGGATGAGGATGGAACTATTGCTATATGCAGATGCTGAAATTATTGCTATTGATGCAGAAATATTCAATTCAGTGAACATCTCTGTTTCATATTTGAAAGACACAGGATGGTATATCACATGAGACTGATGAAGTATTTTCCAATCTGTTAGTAACTGTGGTAGATGTGAAATAACTTCTGCTGAACGTCTTAAACTCACCAAGCTTGCAAGACTGCACCCAGCAAGAATGTGAGAGCCCTTCTGTTCTTTCTCTATAAAAAGTGGACAGGTATGATTGCTCCAGTTACTTTACACTGGTTAGTCTGACAGCAGCGACAAAGCAAACCACGGCAGTTATATAGCAGTCTGTTAATTCTTAAAAGGTAGGCGTGTCCTTCATGCCAGGTGGAAACAACAAAAGATTTGTCACGTGCTTGTGATGGAAATCTGCTGAGTTGATAGGGTAACATTTGCCCCATTCTCTTTATTATAATCAGGAGTCCAACGTAGTGTCAGCACCTCACAGACTGATGGATTAAGCAACTGTCGTACTGAAGTAGCCATGGCCATGGCAGGTGTACCGCCATTCAATGAAAATGTTATTTTTCTACAAAGATCTGTGCCTGGCACAGTTTAGCATTTTCACTGATTATCTCCACCTAGTGATTGGAATAAGACGTGAATGGGACACTAAAAAGATCCCTTAATAACTAATTTCAGCAGTTCAACACTAATCTTAGTAGACTGTAAAATGCATTTTCTTGGAGATAAAAATAGCTTGTGGGGCAAGCCAAGATATGAAATCAAAAGACAATTAAATTTCCTGAAGTTTATTCATCATTATTGTACAAAGAGCTTAAGAGACTCTCAAAGGGCATCTCTGGATTGTGGCTTTAGTTGTGGACTGGAAATTGGGCAGTAACTTCTGGAAATGAAGATACAATGGGATTCTTTAAAGGGAAGCTTGAAGGGAGCAGTCTGTAGGATCCGTTGCATTTTCCACAAGTACATATTGTTTAGAGAGCTCTGATTCAGAATGCATTATAATGGCCTGAAACAAAATTAAAACAGTGTTATAAAATTCTAATACCAAGCTTATAGCCAAGTAGCAGAGCTTTTTTTTTATGGTTTTATTTATACCAGGCTATGTGGATATGTGGCTATTTCGTGACGTTTTAGAAGAATTGAGGATAATTTGTTTGTTGTTCCTAATCCAGTTCTAAGAATCTTTGTTTCACTAATTTTCTGCAGATTTCCTGCAGACACCACTGTAAATGTAATATAGGTAATTTCACCAAAGTGTCAATAAGTTCATAAAGATTTACTGTAGTTCCTTCATTGAGATTTCTGAAGTTTTAGTTTGTTACATAAAAATTAGTGTGTAAAAGTGTGTAATTTAATTACAGGAGCAATAATTCATACATTAAAAATTGTTCTATATAAAGGAACAAAATTAACCCCCATTTTTAGTCAACACTCTAGTTCAGAATCTCAATCAACAACCACATGTGTCATCAGTGCATAAGGTTTTGTGTGAGACCGTGTTTTTAATTTATTGTGCTTCAGGGCCAGTTCTGTGATTACTGCAATGCTGCCGATCCCAGCAAAGCTCACCCGATCACCAATGCCGTCGATGGCACGGAGCGCTGGTGGCAAAGTCCCCCTCTCTCCGTGGGCTTGAAGTACAACGAAGTCAATGTCACCTTAGATCTGGGGCAGGTAAGTGCCTGAGCTGTGGGGTGAGGTGTGAACATTTCTTGCATTTATACATATGCTTTGCAGTTGGGAGAGACTTTTGAGCTGATGATTTTAACTTCTGCTTTTTTGTCTGGTTCATGTCCTGTATTTTTTTACTAAGCTGACTGTATTAAAGTGATTATTTTCCTTTAGGAATTTTGATGATGGGGGTTCTTGGCATCACACAGATGTAGTGATGGTGTACTTTGTTGCACAGATGCTGTAACTCCTTGACCTGAGGTTACAAGGGGGGACCCCTTAGTTTAAACTCGGGCTCTAGTTTCCATTTAATGTTCTCCTTTTCCATGAAGGCAGAGAGAGAGGCTTTGTGATCTCTGTGCATGCAGACATTTTGAGAATAATGTTTGGAGTCTTGTTTTTGCCTCAGGGGTCCTTCTGGTTTCTCTGTCATCCAGCAAGATCTTCAAGATAGACAGAAAAATACTGATAAAGTGATCTAAAAGGGAAAGGGACAGCAAAACCAGTGTAATGTGAATTAGTAATGAGACAGTAACACAAACACCCTTATTTCCCCTGCAAGTGATAGGCAAGTAGCTAAGGGTAAAGCCTCTGTATCTGTTTCTAAGTCCCAGGCATGGATTCTCAGCTGCCATAATTGGGTGCTGATCCAGTGAAGTTAGCTACACTGTGCAAGTTCACACCACGTGAAAACATGTGTTTAGAAATATATGTGTGGGCCTGCAAAATATATGTATACACATGCATATGTATTTTGGACCTCAGTAACTGTTTATTGACTGATTCTATAGGACAGGCTTTTTTGAGCAGACCTTCAATTTAATTGACAGCAAGGTAGGGGATAACTAAGAAAGTATTTCTCTGTGAGACTTAGCTGCCATTTTGTCGGGGATTCAGGTGCAACTTATTCTCCATCTTGTTTTACATGGTGTTCTAGTAGTCTTGTTCCTCCCATGGCTGGAATGGTTCTCATTTTGAGGATACCCTCAGTCAGTGTTTCTGTATCCAGTAGAGCTGCAGTGCAGAAAGGCCATGCTAAACTTATTTTCCTGCTGTGTGCTTGTTAGCTTCTTTGGAGGACCTACTGACAGACCCTTTTTGTGTGCTGAGTAAGCTTCTGAGAAACCTCCTTCCTTGAGGGGAGGGGTATGAATTGAGTGCCCTCTTCTCATGGGGCTCCTTGGAGATCAGCTGCTATGTGCTAAGATTTCTATAGTTACTAAAGAAAAGTTTCTTAGAGGGAGGTTGCGTGTTTCTCATTACTCTGGTGCTACTTGGAAAGGTGACTCTGAATCCCCTTTCTTGGAAATGAAGGAAATCCAAGACAAAGGTGAAAATGATTCCATATCCCATGATCAGGAATGAATCATTTTAGCTGGTGGATGGATGAGGGTTTGGTAGGATTCATATGATTTTTTTTTTTTTCCTACTTCACAGATGTTATTTTGTATCTGCATTCATGCAGTTAAACCTTAACCTCAGGATTTGTTTGAACTTGAGATTCACTTTTGACATTTTGCTTGGTATTTTTACCCCCAAATTCATAGAGTAGCACACTATATTAATAATGAAGAAGAACATTAAGTACTGTGACAGAGTAAGTCTACTCAGGTGAACAGGTAAGCACTGAGACCCCAATTCACCTTTACCTTCTTTTAAGGTCCTAAATATTAAGTCCTTAGTGTGCATTAGTCATGCAGACTTTCTTGGTAATTGTCAGAGACAATTTTTCAGAGTGCAATTCCCTGTTAGGTGAGCTGAGACGAAGGTTTTGGGTTTTAAGGAAAAATAAATCTTAAAGTTAGATAAGTCTCTAAATACTTTACAGAACCACATACCATAATATTGAAAAGATAACAGGCATGTAGTTTTCCTCACTAATTATTTGTCCTTTTTTGTTGTTTTGTTTTGTTGTTTTGTTTCTTTTTAATACAAGGCACTTTTTCTGCCAACAAAATATGGAAAAGGTTTTGGGTGAGCAGAACATGACAAAGAGTAAGGTACATATGCATGCAGGGAAGCAATGAGTGCAAGCTGATCATCAAGTATTCACAATTAGAGGAAGCAAGACATAGTGCAAAGTCAAAAGCTTTTAATTTTCTGCATTCCTGCCATTATATCTTTATGATTGAGAGCAGAGTCCCAGTGGAGCCTCTTACCGTGGTCTCACGACAATATTTAATTGAATAGTTGCACCACAATGGAAATTTTAGTGCTCACTACGACAGAGTTGGAACAGAACACCCACCTGGTGCTGCTCCTGTTTCACAAGGGCTAGGGTGATTTTGAAAGTCAAAGTGCCTTCAGGCTGTTAAATCTGTTTGCAAGAAGAATGCTCGTTTTGCTGTACTTCGTAATATGACAGAAAGCAAAAACTTTAAAGCAAAAGCCCTGCTTTACTTCCTTTTCTGACTTTCTGTACTATAGTTACATTTCTAATCAATCACAGTCCTGCTGAATAACAATTATAATGTTGATCCCTGAGGCAGTCTCTCCATTCTGTTAACATACCTGCTTACACTGTGGCTATTCCTGACTTGTTTGAAATATTTGGATCAAATGAAATCTCAATTATTCCTTTAATTGGTTATGTTTTTCCCAATGTAGTTTTCAACATACTTTAAACTTCTGAATCCAGAATGTCTGACTGAATTTCATTGCCCTTCCCCTGACTCTTTGGATTGCCTAATTTCAGCAGGTGTGTCCTCATCTTTGGCTTGCTTATTGCTCAGCAGATATTACAGTAATACTCCCCCGGGTATTTTTCTGAACTCTCTCTTCAGAAGAAATGAAAGTTCAGGATAGCATGATAGCGTATGAAGAGAAAGAAATGTCCAGCTACAAAAAGTTCAAAGATTTTGTATATAACAATAATATTTTATTGTTGCTTTTAGTTGTGTATAATTTTTTTTTACTGTGCTTTTTGGCAATAATATAGTGCTGAAAGACTCAGACTCAGTGAAGTCTTGTGCACTAATATGTTGGATAGTTTTATTGTAGCGATATTATTAGTCACTGTTGTAAATTAAAGGTACACAGTGGAATGCAATGTCCAAATTAGTACTTTGATTATGAAAGGAGGGCAACTCAACCATAAATTTAAGCTAAGTGGTGTGGCCTGTGGAGGACTTCAGGCTTTTATGTTTTCTACCAATTAAAGTGTATAAACATTCTGTAAATAGCCTCAGTTTGACAAATCTTCTGAGTTGCTTTTATATGGTAGAGGTCTAATTTTTATATTTGGAAGCAATGCTTTGATTTACAAACAATATTTGTTGTTTGGAATATTATTCAGCTTTGGCTGATCGTTGGGAATGAAACACAATTGTTCTTCTGAACTTACAAAAGATTGACATGATAACTTCAAATGTTTCTGAAGTTACAGTTAATTTAAGTGCCATTCTGTAAAATATAAAGTGTCCTGTGCTCACTTCTTCTGCAGGGAGAAACTCTCAAGGTGGCAGGAGATTTATCACAAGCTGCATTGAACTGTGCTCCCAGAAATAGTCATTGCACTCATGGTGCTTGGCTTTTGAAGACTTTGTATTATCACTGACCCTGAAATCAGACCCAGCTCTAGCGTGAAGTTGCATAACCTCTATAATAACACTGGGGAGTCCGACAGATTAGGGCATGAGAATCACTGAGGCTTCTGCAGTGCAACAGAGCTGTACCTGCAGTGAGACAAAGCCCTTTCTCTGGAACTCCTGCTCAGCTCTGAAACCACAGCAGCACTGAGCCCATCTCTGCTGGTTTGGTTCACACTGGGAAGAAAAGGGGCTTTTAAGTTTCGGGAAGGTGCAATATTGTCCCTACAGTAAACAAAAATGGGGATGCTAACAGCTCAGAAGCGTTCCTTCTCATTAGAGAGCTCTGGTTCTGAGTATTTCAGTTTGTGCTGGAAGCTGATTTGGGATCATGCCACAGAACAGTATGCTTTGAAGTCAGTTGTGATTTTTGGCTCATACCACAGGAAGGTGCATTTAGTTGTGGACTCTAGAGTAACACAACTTCGGCTGATGAAGTAGCACCTGTGATAGAATCTTCTAAAAGTTGTATCAGGTAATACGTGTTCCATTTATTCCTCAGTCACACTATAAGACACGCATTCAGAGTTGAGCTACCAGCCTTAATAAGGGAAATACCTTAAAATATGTTCTTTCTTGCTCATGTTTTCTTTTAAGTTGTAGTCAATGTGTTGTGTTTTCTTAAAGATCTAATTAAAGACCTTTTCAATGCCTCAGCATTTTTTCCTTATGTTTGCACTAGTGGATGCATGTCATTAGTTTTAAAATGCATTTTTGATACTAATTTGATATTATTCTGAAAATATACAGGAAAAAACCTCACAGATATTTTCTCCTTTGCTTTCCTGACTCCGTCTTCCTCTGGCTCTTCCTCAGCATCCCTTTAGGAAGGTCTTGGTTCCCACTCATTGATCTCACTTCCCTCCCTCCATGTCTGTACTTCTGCTTCTCTCATCTTCCTTTCCATACTCATTCCTACATGTTACTTTAATTTTGTGATATGTTGTTCTAAATACCTCACTTTCAACCCAATGTGGTAAAAGCAGAACCTCTGACGGTTGCCTCCAGTCCGTTGCACTTCCCTAGGATTCCTTCCAGTGCTGACAGTCTTCTGTGTTCCTTCTACTTTGGACTGCAGCCCTCATAAGGGGACATTTATCTTCTGGACAACTGAGGGCTGAATCATACAGATCCTTTCCCATATGAATAGTTTCAGTGTTCTGTGAAGAAATAGGCCATATGTAAGAAATAGTTACGAGCATTGAGTTGGTCTTTGTCCAAATCTGAATGGAAAAGTGGCTGCACGAGAAACTTCAGGAAAATAACCGAGGGTCATTGATGTATTTGCCTGCAGTCTTGGCAAGAAGACCAAGGACTGGTTGAATGTGGAGAATGGACTACCCTTTCATTTCTGGAAGCAGTTCTTCCTTCTAGAGTACTGCCCGTGAAATGTATGGAGAGAGCTTCTCCCTTCTGGTCCTGCCAGCAGCTGGGATAGAGAAAAGATCTCCAGACGTGTCTGTGAAGCCTATTCACTGGCACTGACTTACCTAACTAAATACACTCTTCAGCATCAGTGGTGGTTAAAGTAAAGCGTGATGTGAAGAGAACATGGACAGTGATAACTGAACAACGTTGAAAATCCTGTGCTTATTCCTGGCTGCTGCACCCCATTCTGGGAAACTGGCACACAAGGAATGACTTCAGCATCCTGTGCAGTGAGAGCCTCTGCAGTCACTGTGATGCCTTGAAGCGGCTACCTGAAAACAGAGGCTAGACAAGATTAAGAGAATAAAAGCAGGTATTTATTTGAAGGGCCTTCAAAGGTACACCTTGGGAGTCAAAAGCCTCCAAGGGGCTCCACCCAAGATGGACCCTGGGTCACAGGTTTTTCACACTTGTATAAGTTTGGTCCATTTGCATATCAGGGCTAATTCTCCAACTATAATTTCAGGTAGTGATGTAATTACCCCAAGTTTGCTCCCCCTGTCAGAGACTTTAGTTTACATATTTTGGGGCCTGGGACAACAAGGTGTCCTTGAGTTCAGGCCCAGAGAGGATTTGTTACGTCTAACCAAAAAAGTAAGAACAGTAGCTAACAGGCTATATGAAATTTCAGAGTTACATACTAGGCAGTACAGGGTCTGAAAAATATGAAAGCTAAAACCTAAGGCATCGACTGTCACTGTTCATGCAGTGTAGGCCTTGCTGTGTATATGTGTACTCAGTTAAGCTGGATGGAACGCGCTCAGGACGTCTGATGCCTCTCAGGTACTACCCACACACAATTTTCTCTGCACCTCTGCTACAGCTATTTTTCCACATACCCAGAAGAGTAGCTGGCAACTCCAGAAATGCTGGGTCAGCTCTCTCTGGTTGGCATTTTTTTGTATTACAATTAATGTTACAAAATATGTTGTTGGGAATTGATGAATACTGGCTGTCAGGAGTGTTTTATATTGTACCTGGATCTGCAAGAGTGCCTCAAGTCCTACTGAGATGTTTGAATAAAAGGACCACTTCCCTCTTTGCAAAATCGAGAAATTAAAGCCTTTATTTTGACCAGAGTACATGGGATTTTTATTTCATTTCAATAGATTGATGTTTTTGTGGCTTGGTCTCTGAGAGGAGACAATGCTCAAGATCTTAAGGCTTCATTACACCAAGAAACCAATGGGCATGCGTACACCAACCCTGTGCAGTCAGTGGCACTAAGCTGTGTTCTGGAGCAGGTGCTAAGTACAGTTCACACTTCCTTGAATCCCTCTCCTGCATCAGTTCTCCCTCTGAGAAGTTTAGTTTGTGTACTGAATCATATCAGATTTCTGTGTCTTCTGGGCAATCTGCAACACCAACCACATTATTCAAGATAATGACAGAAACCTACAAGAACAACCATACCATGCTGAGGGAAGTTTTGGTGGTGCAGCTGTATCTGCTAACAACAGTCTGAGGAAATTTCTTCCTGTTGGAAACAGATTCAGATCACGTGAAGAAAGATGGCTGGGGTATCTTTTTGAGCACATCTAGAGATCTGTAGAATGTCTACCTGGATTTAGCTGGGTTCTTGTTACTTTCACATTCCAGGACTTTTTATTCTTCATGAGCCAAAAAAGAAGAACAATCTTTTCCTGCAGAAGCAGCACACAACATCATGATTGTTTGGAACATAGTGTGGGGTTTTTTTGTGCTAGTTTACGTCCAGCACTCATCTAACAAGTCATTTCAGTGTTTTTTAGTATTTTGGTTTGGGTTTATGGTGTCAGTAATGGAGGAAAATGTTCTATGCCTTTATGTATGCATATCTAACTTTTATCCATTTTTTAATGCTTTCTAGGATTTAAAAAAATCTTGGAAATTTCTCTCTGCAAAGAGTTGTTTAAACTTTTAGGGAGAAAATGGAGAAAACACTTGAAACTAATATTACTGCAAATTTTAGTGTTCTTGCGAGAATGGGATGGGTAACAGGGAGTTTTCTTTCTGTTGGTTTAAAATAAGTGTGTGCATGCTGTTAGAGATCATGAACATTGTATCATTAACAATAATGGTACAGTGTAACTCTCAATCAATTGAATGACCTCTTTTAATATCATCTTAAGTTCAACTGAAAGAGCTTTTATAGAAACATCTCTCTTTATAAAGTAATACTGTTAATGCATAGCACTGAATTTTAATTTTCATTCTCAGATGAGGAAGGCATTCTGCTCATTCTACTGAATGATTTTTTAAAAACCTTTTCTGGGTTTTTGTGAATCTTTAAGGCTGTTAGCTTCAAGAACATTTCAAATCTGAACAAACCTGAGTGAAGAGGAAATAGTCCCATCAATGTGGAACTGGTTAAGTTCCAGCTGTTGATAATCCATCAGGTTTGACCTATGGTGCTGGATTACAGCAGGATATGATGTTCGACACTTACAGTAATACATCCTCTTTCAAGCATGCATTTCCAGAGTGCATTATTTCCATTACTGGAAAAGAAATGCTATTTCCACTTTTAAATTCAGTTCTTCCTTCGCACAAGAAAATGCTCAGGATTTTGATTAAGCTATATTTCTGGGACTTTTTGTGAAAATTTTTTACTATTATATAATTGTATCAAAATGCTTACTTACCATTTTAACATTCCTTTTGAGAGATAGTTGGATTTTTCATGAAACAAATTTGGCTTAAAAGCAACCAAATAAACTTTTTTTTTTTCAAAAATTAGGGCACTTCCATTTTTTTCTCAAAACTAAATGGCTGAAGGAAAACATTGCTTTGAGTTTAGTCTGCCTTTTTTTCAGGGTAAGTTTTAGGTCAGGATCAAGATTTAAAGTAGTGAAATGCCAGTTTAGAATATGTGATTAAAATCGGCTTTAATTGTTGATTTTCTAGGTCTTATGTCAGCAAGGTTATTCTTTTATCTTCAGCTAGGATTTATTTGCTAAGCCAAGGATTATTTTTCTTCTGTAGTTGTCTCATCAGATCTGGAGAGTGACCACTCATCAACTTGGTCAGTATTTAATCTTAGTGGAAGTTTAGATGTTCAAGTGCCATTCTGCATCCTTGATCCAGGTCAAAACCAAACCATACGCATTCATGCAAAGTCAGAAGCAGGACAGATGATAGGCTTGGTGACTATGTTTTGGTGATATGCTGTCTTTAAGTAATACTAATTTAATTTTTATCAGACCTGTCCCTTTTCCCTTTCTGAATGTGCCAGTACAAACCTGAGCAGTGTTTCAAACCATGAGATGTAAGGAGGGCATCACAGGAATTGAAGGATTTTATATGTAACAGTACTGGGAAGTTGCCAAACTTTTTTTTTTCCTTCCATTTTTTTGATCTGCATGGAAATACGCAAGGAGTGGTGCTGGGTGGCAGTTCTTTAAGCATTGGCAGACTTGCAGAGCTCCTGATATAATGCACAATTTTGAAGAGTAGGTATAAGGTCATTGTTGTAATCATTCCACAATGTGACCACAAGCAGTGGAGCCCTGGAAAAGGCAGGACATTGTCTACATGCTTCCTTTATTTCCTCTTGAGCTTTCTGAACCACTTGTCTTGCTTAAATCTGTATCAGTCAACACACAGAGTGTTATCTGCACTTGCTAACGTGCATGTCAAGATGGGACTCCCAAAGATCTTAAGACACAGGGGAAGAAAGCCTGATAATGTTGCCTGCCAGTGCAGACCGCGTTTGAACAGGTAAATGCCCCTTGAGAGATTCAGCTGACCAAAAGCAAGAACATGAAACACTTTTTTTTTTTTTTTAGGAGTTTCAGAACTATTATGCTTTCCTAAAAGGTTACCAATCTTTGCACTGAGTGGCCAGACCAGATGACATGTAGTGTCTGTATGGCCAATATCTCTACCCTGAAACCTGACAGTGAAGCAGCAGAAGTTACTCAGGCAAAGCGTATCAGAAACTCAGTCAGAGCAAATCTTGCCATTGTCCCCAAAGTATTCACCTATTTCTGACAGTGGCTAAAATCAGCAATTTGAGGGCATTACTCTACCTGTGCAGTCATTGAGCAGAGTTTTGGGTTCTGCCATGGCTCTGTCAACAGAATGGCTGCCACTTACTGTGCTCACTATTGTTGTCCAGTAAGTAATTTTTCCTATGGAGATGATGTCTGGTTGTTGAGGTACCTAATTTAGTATCTCAGGAGGTGAAGCTGGTGCTTGTCAGGCTGTGTTAAATAGCACGGTAAATTTCAACACTCACAGAAAAGTTGGGTTATTTTCCTCCCGGTTCTCTCTGTGCTGACCTAAGTTAGCAACATTCAGCAAAGGAAAAGTTTCTGAAATGGGTTGCAAGGTACAATACCCACTGCAGTGATGCCTTGATGTGTGTAGAACAGGGGCTTGCCCTGGAGAGTAGTTGTACATACTGCATTAAATGAATGCACAACAAAAAAGTTTCATTTTGTTTTCTTCTGAGATGTGAGGTATTATCATGAGACTTCATGATTTTTTCCATGAAGTTCCTGAATTCCTCCCATTTCTCCATGAGAAGGTTTTACTTTCTACTGTGAATACAGTATACAGTTATTCAGAAGCTGATGTCTGAAGTAGATGTGTGAGGGTGGAGGCTGCATGTATCCATGGGATTGCCATGTGCAGTGCTGGTCAGGGACAAGTATTTCCAGGTATCTGCTTCACTGCACTGTTCACCATTTGCATCTGCCTCGTGGTGGTCCCAGTTGGTCTGACAGCTATTGAATTGTTCCTAGCTGACAGCTGAATGGGCCAGGCATGCCAAAAGATGCTGTTCCCAGTTCATGGTTGAGAGCTTGTATGCACTTGTAGTTTGGAGTCTAATAAACTTTGCGAAGTATTAGCTTCAGGGTTATGACATTTGTGAAGTATGAGCAAAGATAAATTGCTTGGGTGTATTTGATGTGGGGGCTCTGGCAGCAGTTACTTGACAAAATGCTGACTGCAACTCCCTGTCTCCCCATCAAAGTGAGAATCTCCTGCCAGCAGTTGATTCTCAGTTGAAGCTGTTGAGTGGGAAATTCCAGTGCAGCTTCACTTGAATATTGAGTGTACCCCAGTATTGGTTCACTTTTATTGACAGTTCCCATCCGTGTCGTGGTTGTTTAAATTATAAGTGACCTTTAAAATCAGTACACATTTAGCTTTTTGTGTAAAGGTAATTTTTATTGATGTTCTGGTTTTTATGACATGGACTATCACAAGAGGCTTACAGTAAGACTTCCTGTCTTGTAAGATCCATTTCTTCTCTAGTGTTTGGGAGCACTCTGTATGATACACAATGAGCACCTAAAGAAGCCAGATGAAACTCTTAATGTCTTAATATTCTTGAACACATTGCCAGGTGAAGTAGCCAGCTGAGAATCTGGCCTCTTATTTTAATGGGAATGAAACTGCAGAGAGTAACCTTCTCCCTGTACATTAAAGTGTTTATTTGCATTATTTTTATTATTGCCGTGCTTTTATAGCGTTTAAATAAAGCTCCTGACAAGATCTGTGTATATTTTGTTACCAGCTCTTCCATGTTGCCTATATCCTTATCAAGTTTGCAAATTCTCCTCGTCCAGATCTCTGGGTCTTGGAAAGATCAGTGGACTTTGGAACAACTTACACTCCCTGGCAATATTTTGCTTGTAAGTATCAATCCTTGTGTCACTGCTCTTTTGTGGACAGGCTTCTTTAATCATTTCCTCAGTAGCAGCAAAATCAAACCATGGTCTTTGCTGAAGATTTCACCTGCAGAGAAGACAGTGAGCGTTAAATACATTTCTCCTTCCTTATTTAGCAACAATAAATTAGTGATAAGAGTTTATGAGTATGATACCTTGAAAATGTAATTCAGCATGTGAATATTTTTCCCTGTCTTGGGAATTTTTGAGTTGTTTTGTCTGTCTTGTTTTTTGGGTATGTCAGAACTTCAGTGTCCTTCATCCCATAGAACCCTGGAGTTTCTTGGAAAAATCAAAGTGAAATACAAATGCAAAATCCTGGAGTACCTATATAGCTTTTCTTTGTGATAATATGAGAAATACTGTGCCATGTCTTGTCAGGAATTGCTTAGGAAGAGAGTCTATTGTTTTGAGGAATGTCTGTTTTTCTGTGCTGAGTGACACAATCACTGTTATTACTCTATTATGGGGAGAATTTACCTGAAAGCACAGGGGATACTTCTCTGTTAATTTAAATTAGAACAATAGGTCTTGTTTTCACATATAAAATTAATTTTATTCTTGCTTGGCTAGACTCAAAAGCAGATTGCTTGGAGCGCTTTGGAAAGGAAGCAAATGTTCCCGTGAGGAGGGACAGCGATGTCCTGTGCACCACAGAGTACTCTCGCATTCTGCCTCTTGAAAACGGAGAGGTAAGTGCTTTTAGGAAAGCAATGTGTGATGCTGGAAGCAAACAGCATCGGTTTCAGAAGTTTGTTGGAAGTAATTTTTTAGCTATGACCGCTTGAGTCTCCCTCAGTAAGTCTGTAACCTAAACCTAAGTGATATTTTGGGAGGGTGACCTGACTCCTCCTAATTTTCACCATTCCCTATGGGGGTAAGGGCTACTCAGAGCAGCCTGTGTTGGTATTTATCATAATTTATGTACCTCACTATAGCCATGTGCATTCAAAGGCTTTGACTGCATTTTCTGAATACTTCCAATGTGCATGGCAACGCTTTGTGCACCAGAATTGCTCATGTGAGTAAAGGCTGTAGAAACAGATAGTTACCATTCAAGAATAAGTAGCTGTTTAAAAAAAAAAAAAGAAATCTCTTTCTATGTAAGAAAGCTACATGTTTATAATATAATACAAGTATTTGGAAAACATTGCTTGGATTTTAGCCATTGTTCCTTGCTAGGCAGAACTGTGGCTTGTATTACTTGAATGAATGTTAAACTCCTGGATGTGCTGATGGCTCCTTCTGGCGTTCTGCTTTTATGCCAGATGTGGTTAGAATCCAGATCTGAACTCCTCAGGAGTTATCCAGAGTTTTGAGCAGTTGGATCTGGGGTTTCATATTAAAATAGAACTTACTTGTTAATGTGTCTGTAAAATTTTCCTAATCAGATATTGTAAAGAATAATTTCCACAGAAGAACACTGCTGGTGCCATTCCTTGTTACATGCTTTATGACTTTTCCTGAAGGAATTGTGCTGCAGTTGGAATAGTCATCATCCCCTTGTTATGTGCTTCAGAGTATAGGAGCCGTTTGAAAATAGAAATCTGTTATCTGGATGGGTTTAAATAAATTAAAGTCTTTTATTGAGCCCTGTACGTGCAAACTAGGTTGTTCATTCAATAGAGATTTATGATTGCTAAGGTGCTGGCAGCTGTTTCTTTAAGAAATAAAAAAGTATTGGATCCCTTGTTCTGGAAGTCAGACAAACCTGCTTTCATGTGAGGGGATTTTCTAAAGCAACACTGTGTACTTTCCTCCAGAAGACCATTAAAATGCTCACAGGCACTGGACCTGGTAACAATAATATTTTCCAGGAATGTTTATGCCTTGACCCAAAAATAAATGTGCTTTGGGAAAGAGCCAAAATCTGATGTTTTTAATCAGGCAAAACTTCCATTGACACTGTCAACTGTTCAAATAACTACTTGCAACAATTCCTATTGTTTTTTCCTATTAAAATGTAGTTTTTGCATGCTATACCTACTGTTTTCAAAACAGATAGAGGCTCTTTTTTTCCAATGTGCTATATGGATAATGAGAATACAGGAGGCTCCAAGGCTAACACCACTATTTTTCCCAATATCCTGACTTCAGTATGAAATGCCTAGTTGTTATTGCAAATATGCTCAGAAGCAATAGTAAGTTTTTGTATTCTTTTATTAATTCTGCTCTATGCTGCCATTGGCATTTGCAGTTGATATATTGTAACAAGACTGTGCTTACTTCCTTGTTAGATTGTAGTGTCTTTGGTAAATGGCCGCCCAGGAGCAAAAAACTTCACTTATTCCCCTGGTCTTCAAGAATTCACAAAAGCAACAAACATCCGCCTCCGTTTTCTCAGAACTAATACTCTTCTTGGACACTTGATATCCAAAGCTCAACGGGATCCCACTGTAACTCGCAGAGTAAGTACTGTTGTCACTGAGATGTATGTACTCCACAATCATACCCAGCATCTTAGGCATCAAAAACTGGTCTGAATGTTTTGAGTTTGCAGCATCCTGACAATGAAATTTGCAGTGACCCACCTTGAAATCCCCCTGTTTTTCTCCAGGTTTGTTTGAGACAAGAAGGTAACTGGACCATTATGGATTTATGGAGGGGCAGTAATGATTTTGTAACAGACCATTTTCATTCCCTGTTTTCTAATATGGATGGAAGTTGAGTGCATCATGGGAGCTATAAAGAGCCAAAGCAAAATTATTCTGAACTATCTTATGTGGAACTGAGGAACTAAAATCTCTTCAGCTTTATCTGGCACTACTTTCTGATATTTATTCACAAAGGTTTTCAGAAAATAGTACCCGAGTTTCCGAAGGAGCAGAAATCAAAGGCTGTACTTGCTATCTTTCCACAAATCATTTGAGATGCCTAGGTGTTGTCAGTGCATTTTGGGCTATTCAAGAGCTTGAAGGCCAAAGTTCCACTCCATTCAATGCATAAATATAAGGAAATACAGGGAACACCACACAGAAATTCATATACTTATGGAGATTTCAGACTTCACATTGTGTTGCTATTTTTAACCTTTTCATTTAAAATGAAGATTCAGTAACAATTGGAGGAAACCCTGGGGTGAGGCACCACACAAATGTGTGTGAGGGCTTCTGCACTGAAAAACATAAAGCTATTCCAGTTATTTGACAGCACTCCCATCAAGTGGCCTTATTGCCTTAAGTAAATTTTAAGATGCTGCTCACAGGCAGAGGTAAATGCAGTATGCAGTTCACTTGGCAAGCAGCACAGCTTTAGTGTAAGGAACTTCTGGTGTTAGCCTGGCCATGGGGTGTAAGTTAGATGAATGAAATCTCAAGTGTTTTATTAAATTGCTAAAGGAGAGTGCAGATTTTTATTGTAGAGACTTTCCAAGTCTAGCAAACCTGATGTTCATCTTTCTGACCTAATGCAAGCAAGGTAAGACCTATACATATTTCTTGTGCTTGTTCCACAGTATTACTACAGTATAAAGGACATCAGTATTGGTGGTCGATGTGTTTGCCATGGCCATGCTGAAGCATGTAATCCAAAGGGTGCTGAAAACCAATACCAGTAAGTAAATGGAGCCTGACATTTATCTGAGAAAAACAATACATGAATGCTTTCAAATGCCCTTTTTAAATTATGGAATTATGTGGTTGTACAGGGATTTTTTTTCTTTATATTTAAAAAAAAATAGAACCTGCTAATGGTTGGCAAGAAAACATGTGAAGAGCGATTGTATGTGAAATATAGTAATAGAAAGTCTTTACTTAGATTTTTCATTTTAATTGAAATACAAGTTCGGCAGATTGAGTTATTTCTTAGAAACCCAAAGTTCCTTTTGGAAAACATGAGTTGATACCACCTTCTTACAATAGGAATTCAAAGTCCAACTCAGGAACAGGATCAGTGAACTTCATGGAGATATTGAGCACTATAACTGAGCTTATGCAAGATCCAATGGCTTTAGGTCATTATTGTAAAAACATACAAACAAACTGAATGAACTATTCCCTTTCCCTGTCAAGTTTGTGACCTCCACATTGATTTCACAGGGAGTTAGGTCAGGCTTCTTGGCTCACCTGCTACAGGGACGTGACTATGAATAATCAGGCTGTCTCAAACGTATTTTAAAAACCTGCTTTAAACCAGCTGTTGCTCTTATCCATGACGGCATTAAAACAAACTTTTATCAGGACAACACAATATTTCCAGTTGTGTTTGAATGAAGAGTAAGTGGGGGACATGGGTACCTCCATTCCGGATGTCTGTGCTAGGGAAAAGTAAGTAAAGAAAGTGAGAAATCTATGAAAATAGGATGGTTATACTTGGAAGTCTTTTTGCCCCTGTGTTATTAGACTACACACATAAGAGAAGAATGTTGTAAAAGGCCTCCTGAGTCTCAATCTCCCGGGATTCAGTTACTATGCAGGATGGTTAAGACCTAGCCCACAATTAGAGCCTGCCCTTTAAGTAGGCTATTTAGGTAAATAAATCAAAAACATCCCTACATTTCATTGGTGAATAGTGTGCACTATCTTAAAAATAACAAGATCAAGTTATAATCTTGGTTTATTAAAAACACTGATAAAATTATTGTAAACAAAGCATAATGGAAAAATTATGAAGGCATGCATTTAAAGGTGATAAATATTTTGATTACTGTAGGCCAACAAGCTTGAGCCTTGGAACGAAGCTAAAACAAGATACATCCTAAACTATTGTATATCAACTTGATTTAATACTCTGAAATAGTTTCCTAATTCAGTCTATTGAATCCAATTATAAACATTTTCTATAAGTAATGTGTTCTAATAAACTTGTAATCACATGATTAAAGTAATCAATCTTGAAGAATTTCAGGAAAGTTCCAAAACATTCTAGTATTACTGATTGACTTCTTTACATGTGAGGTTTATGTCCTGTCCTTTTCATACTATGTATAAGTCTTGGACTGCAGTAAAATGAAGAAAAAACAATTATTTTTTATTTAAAAACTTAAAAAAAAATTAAGTCCAGCTTCATTAAGAGGCTTTCATTTCTGTAGGTTTCAGTGTGAATGTCAGCATAACACTTGTGGGGAAACCTGTGATCACTGCTGCCCTGGATATAATCAGAAACAGTGGCAACCTGCAACAGCTGGGAGCACAAACATATGTGAACGTGAGTAGCCAAAAAAATGGTGGGTTAAAAAAGATACTGACAAGAGGGTGAGAATTAGCTGTAGCACACATGTTCATGGAACATAACCAGCACACTTTAACACCTTTTTTTTCTGTAGAGAGAAAATTCTTTCCCTACAGAAAGAAAGAATCAAAAATGCGGTGAATATTATTTATGTTCTTCTTTCTTATTAAACAGTGAAAATACTCACTTGTGTGAGAATATGACATGAGAAAAGTGGAAGACTTTTTGTAGAACATTGAGTCAACATCTCTCCCCAGTCATAGCTGTCTGCTGACACACTGTGGATCTCCAAGCAGAGCAGAGACTATAGGCACCTTTTCATCCAAAATTTCCCTTTCCATCACCTGGCCTCTTGGTGTTCAGATTGCAGAGAGGTTGCTTGAGGCTGCCACTGCTTACAGGTGCTTGAGCTGACCCTCCCTTCTCAGGCTGAGAGTTGCCCCTCACTGACCACATGTCAGTGGCACAAAGGTGTTCCTGGTGGGGAATCCTGGTGATTCCACACTTGTACCTCTTCCCATCCTTGTATTTGAGAGTTCGGAGTACGTTATCCCTACAGACTGAGTAGTCAAGCTGGAGAAGCCCAGTCATTTGCTTTTCTCCCACTTCCCCCGTGTTTCATTCTTTTGTTAAATAAAACGACAGCATGGACCCTCTTTTGGTGATGGGTCACACACAGGTATTTTGCATCCCCAGAGAGAAACCAGGTAGGGTGGTACAGAGCATTGCCATCTCTGTGCACAGCCATTTCCTTTGTGTCTGGCCCAATTTATTTTTCTCGTCTGCCTTTCCTGAGAGTAGCATAGTCAGTGGGTACAAACTGGTAACAGGAGAAGCTTACTTGAAAGCCAAAGAGATGTACCTATATAATTAGTCTGAGGAATAAAGAGATGACTTGTTTAATTAAAACTGCAGTACTATGACTTGGGAGGGGAGAGGGAGGCTGTGTGTGATTAAAATGTTTGATAGGAGGCAGGCATGTTGGGACACAATTTTTAAACAATATTTGAAACCTCATTTAAGTACTCCTCTTTGAAAGGAAAACATTTTCTGCCAGAAAAGAGGTAGACAAAGAGCATAAATAATGTCATGTTTTTTGAAGAATGAGTTTATAGAGGATCATCTACAAGATTCTGAGCCAAAACCACTTCATTTCTCACTTAACTCTGAAAAAATTTCCTTTTTAGTATGGATTGCTCCTAGCAGTTTGAGGTGATTTGTTGAGAGCATTTGCCAGGTGCAGGCTTCTTTTGCTAGCAGCCAGGAGTGAAGGAATTAAAGCAATCTTGTTCAACTTTCCAGAAGCCCGAGGTTCCTTGAGAGAAACTGATTGAAAGAGGTTGGTGGGAGCTTGTAGGGATCAGCTCAGCATTTTGCTGTGAGCTTCCCAGTATGTATGGATCAGCAAATGGCCCAAAGTGGTGAAAAGGTGTTTGATGAGGTAGAAGGGGTTTCTATTCCCCTATCAGTGAAAATGCTATTACTATAATCAGAGGAAGTAATTTTCCATTGCTGTTAGAAGACATAGCTGAGCTGTAGCTCACAGATGTGTTGGCCCTAGAGGCAAGGGAGGTTTTATTTACATTGCAATTACATATATATAGTATTCTCTTTTTTCCTTTTCTGACTTAATATCTTAAGCCAGCATCTCATAGTTTAATTTTTTATTTTCTTGAAGAATTATATGAGTAAGAAAACCCAAAGATCTTCATAGGCTGTTGCAACCTGGCCAGGGAACCCAGTCTTGAACCCTGTCCAGTTCTTGTCAGCAGACCATAAGGGAACCCGATATCAGGGCACCTCCTCAGCTGTGTGGTTGGTAATTTTTGGGAAAAGGTTTCCTTATCCACAGCTCTTCAGAGAAAAAGGCATAGGGAAGATAGAGAGAATGATCCAGTTTCTCTTCTCTTGTCTGTATGATTATGTAGCAAGACACAAAGAATCAGTTATCCCTGAGTTGTGCTCCCAGTTGTACCAGGAACTGGGAATAGAGTTTGGAAGAATTACCTCCCTTTTGCTTCCCTCATCCTGAAGAAGGGCCAGAGCCCTTAGCTTCTGTAACCCATTGCTTTCCAGAGTATTGTGTCCCCTGGTCCAGATGAAGGGAGGGTTTCCCTGAACATGAAGTAATAGCTTTGTCAAGTCATAACTTCAGGAATTTCCTGGGAAGGTTGCCCTGGCGTGCTGAAGCACCTGTAATTAAAAGATCAGCTAGCACCAAGATGCTTGGGGAAGCCTGTTTTTGCTTCCTTCATTCTTTCAAAAAAAATCACATTTTCCTCTCCAGCAAAGAAGGAAGATGAGATCAGGAAAAAAAGAGGGCATGGAATGAATTTATGGCCCTTTGATTTATTCTATTTGTTTGCTGTTATGTCTGGTTGCTACTCAGAATTACATTGTAGCCAAGTTTGCTGGTATATCTGTATCTATAGCTGAATATGGGAGCTCTTTGGTGTAGGTATTTTTATTTAAATGTGTATATCTTTTCTATAATTATTAATTTTGAGTAAAGGCTTAGTGTACATGGCATCAGTCCAGAGGTATTTTTGAGACATGGAAAAATAAGATAAACATTTGAGCATGTTTTTGATAATTTAAAAAAAACTGCTGTGGCCATTCTTCTGGAGCTTCCTAGTTCTGCATTTATTCATAACTATGTAATTTTGAGATGGTACAACTATTGCCTTCTCTGATAACACTAGCTGCATGTAAACTTCATGTCTGTGTTACTGTACTATGTTTCTGGTATGAAAATCCAGTTGTTTATAGGTAAATATGTGCATTCGAGTATACTCCAGCATGCCTGAGTGTATGTACACATAAAAAAATTCTAATCTAATCCACCTCTGCTAGAGGTGAATGCTGGAGATTATTAAATTCCAACATTATAAAAAAATCTGACTTGGAATAATTCTTTTTCAGCCTGCAATTGCCATGGACACGCCACTGATTGCTACTATGACGCTGACATTGATCAGCGTCGAGAAAGCTTAAACATCCATGGCCACTATGAAGGTGGAGGAGTCTGCATTAACTGCCAGGTAAAGAGGTCATTTTGATCAGTTTAAATAAATGTGCACACCAGTAGTTTTGGGTCTGACCAGTCCAGATAGGCCCATTTCTCTGATGGTGTTACTACTTGTACTCAAAGTGTGGAAAAAGGTGCGTGAAAATAATTTACCTTGTTCAGCATTGCTTGTTAATGTGTAAAAGACACATAAAAATTGTATTGATGCTCAGTCCTGTGTGATCAAAATAAAACCACACAATGTAACCAACTGTAAAAATTCCTTTTCCTGTTGTTACAAGCTCTGACATTTCCCTGCTTAATAGAAGGAAGTAAAATTAACCAAATAAAATGCCAGCTCAGGCTCAGCTGGTTCCTTACTGCAGCAAAATGCAGAGGGCTCTCTCTCATCAGCAGAAATAAAGGAGGATGTAGACTATACCACGATGGAAAGTTATAGGTATTGGGAAAGCACAGAATCATAGAAGGGACCTCTGGAATTCTTTTGGACTAGTGCTCCACTCAAACCAAGGCTAGATGCAAAATTATATCCAGTTGCACTGAGAAACAGTTGAATTCTGAAAATTTCTGAGGATGCACTTTACACAAACTCTGGGTAATCTTTTACAGCACTTATTCACACTCCTGTTCAGTAGGAATTTCCCCAATTGCAGCTTGTGATAGTTGGCTTTTGAGCTTTTGCTGTGCTTATGTGACAAGAGTTGGTTCTGTCTTTTGTGTAGAGGAAGGATGTCTTAGGTAGAGGAAAATGACCATTAGGCACCTCCCCCCTCCAAGCCAACCAAAGTCATTCCCTCAGGTTCCCCTGAAAACTGAGGGAATGAGCTCCAGCCCCATGGTTGTCTTAGAGGCTCCATAGGATTGAATCAGAAGTTGTAAATTTGGAATCAGAGACTTCACACTGTGTCTGTCATAAAAGGATAGCACATTCTTGGAAAGAACAAGAATTTCTTTCATTCTGATTTTGTTCTATTCTGGCAATGACTATGAGGAAAGATCAAACAAGACTGATAAACATCTGATCTTGGACTTATCTCTGTTTTGAGTGGGACTGAACTCCTTGATCTCCTGAGGTCCCTTAAAACCTGAGTTACTCATTGGTTCAGTGATCTCATGATTAAATAAATCCAGACTTACTTGGAAGTCTGTCTTCCTTTTATTGTCAAGTCATCTGATGTATAACAAGCAGCTGACCAGAATTTTGCATTACAGCAAAATTATCATCAGTTCTATGTTCCTGTGAAACCTGTGCATCATGATTTATGTTTTACCATGCTGTGCATTTGAAAATATAGCTGTATTTAAGCAACAAAAAAGGGAAATATCCAGTGTATGTTTCCCATGTTCTTGCCATAATATAATCAGATATTGTCCAAAAGGCAGACAGAAGAGAGTAGAGTTATTTTTACTAACATGAGTAGAAGAAATGTTCTTTGTCTTTCAAGTGACATTTTTGTGCAGAACTTTGTTCATGCAGTCTAGTAAGATTTACCATGTTGGCCCTTTCTGTCGGCCCTTTGTTCATGAAAGAGTATTTCTTTTAATACTGCTTCCAAGATAGAAAATAGCAAAATTAGTCTCAATCTACAAGCCCTGGTTATATGACTGATACAATTTGTTTATAATTAATTTTGTGGAAGTTAAGTTGGATTAAATGAGGTTACCATAAATCCAATTATAGCTTTCTTTTTTTTTTTTTTTTTTGGTTTTTTTTTGGTTTTTTTTTTTTTTTTTTTTTTTTTTTTTTTGGTTTTTTTTTGGGTTTTTTTTTTGTTTTGTTTTGTTTTGTTTTGGGTTTTTTTTGGTTTTTTTGTTTTCATTGATAAAGCATATGAGTTTTAGTTTAATTTTTCTGTTTGTGTCAGGGGAAAGAAGCATTTTGGGAATGGATGCCTGAACAAAGAAGTAATGTAATTGATAGATAAAAGATAGAATCAGTTTCTTTAGAGTATGATGACAAAGGAGCTCTGGAAATCACATAGTCCTACTCAGGTATAATTAGATCAGGTTGCTCAGGAACTCATTCATCCAAGCTTTGAACACCTCCAGAGAATGGAATGCCACAAGCACTCATGGCAACCTGTTTCACTGTTTGATGGCCTGCATGATAAATTTTGTCCCTAATATCTAATTGAAATTTCCCATGTTCCAGTCTGTGCCTGTTGCCCCTCATCCTTTTGCTGTGCACCTCTGATAAGAGTCTGGATCCATCCCCTCTGTATTCTCTGATCAGGTTGTTGTAGGGAGCAATAAATTCACCCTTCTCTTCTTAATGCTGAAGAAACCTAGCCATCTCAGCCTCTTCTTTGATGGCATGTGCTTCAGTCCCTCACCATCTGTGTGGGTCTGTCCACAGCACCTGTCATCCTATCACACAGGTCCATGAGGTTGATTGGGCATACTTTGCCCTCGGCAAACTACTCTGGATGTGTCCCATCACCTTCCTGTCCTTTGCGTGTTATAAGACAATTTGTTCACTGGATCTCCTTCCCTGCTGAGCAGTGGGCCCCTACCCCCATTAGCTTTTCTTTTGCTGGTGCTCTGCTCTTGGAATCTTTCTTTTTGCACTTCACCTTCCTTGCTCGTTTTAATTCTGCTAAGCTTTGGCTTTCCTAATTCCACTAGTGCATGTTTGGGCAATGTCTTTGTCCTGCCACCAAGTAGCCTGTCCCTGCTTCACCTTCCATGTACTTTCTCTTTGAGTTTGAGATCAATCAGGAACTCCGTGTTTATCTGTGCTGGCCTTCTGCCATGCTTGCACAGTGGAAAGAACTTCCCTATTCTAAGGAGGTTATCTATGAGCTCTTGGTCCCCTTTCCCAGCCAGGACACTTTCACATAGGGTCTTGTCAAGCAGCTATCTGAGCAAGGACAAATCTGCTTTTCAGAAGCCCAGAACTAGTTCTGCTATTTGTCTTGTTTGCTTGTCTTTCATACATTCAAAATAACTTCTGGATTACTTGCACCCTGCTGCATTGTCCTTCTGGCATCCTCCTGAAGCTCTGTCTGGGTTGGGACCACTGATGTGCCACTGGAGTGAGCACCATTAGCCACTGAAGAATGAGCAGAGTCCTTAGTGCCCTGCTCATGAACTGCCCACCAGTCCATCCAGGAAATGCTGTGTCCCTACTCAGCCCTGAATTGCAACACTCCCTAAGGAGGAACTGAAAAGGGAGTGGGAGAAATGCTTTGGTTGCTCCAGGGCAGAGCTTCCTGCTCTGATTCCCCAGCTCTCATGTCTTTGAGCTCATCAGGATGCCTCATGACCATGATTTACTCAACTTGTACTTGCCATCACTGCTGTAATTCAAATTGCTTAGGATTTTTTTTTTTTGTGTGTGCCTAAACCACTTATTTATAGAGACAAATACTTCTGGTTTGTGCTGGCAACACTGTTCAGCTTTTGGTTTATTTTGGTTTTGATGATCTTAGACACAAGGTATTCATAAAATTAATATATAGTATAAGGAAAAATTAATTATGCGGTTGGTTGAACAATATATACATCATAGTAAGAAAGTAGCCTAAAAAGAGATATTATATGATATAAAGAGATATTTTTCCAAATATTCTTTTTAATGGGAGGAGGGGTTTATAGTGCTTTAAAGATAAAATTCAGCTGCTTTGTGTGAGAGTACCACGACTCAGAAGCCTGTAGAGAACAGGTGGTTAAAGAACACCACATGATGATTGATGTCTTTATTGCAGTCCTATTCCATTTTTTCCCCTTCTTTGTTGTATATAGAAACAGTGTAAAGGATGTTACTGTTTCTTAATTCTTCCAAGTTCCTCTCTTTATCTCATGTTTTCCTTTTGTTTTATTTTGCACAGCATAACACAGCTGGGATTAACTGTGAGAAGTGTGCAAAAGGCTACTATCGTCCTTATGGTGTTCCAGTGAGAGCTCCTGGTGGTTGTATACGTGAGTCCTTCTCTATGGAGTATCTTCTCCTGGTGGCTTGAGGGATTTGGGCTATAATCAAGGCATAGGATGCATCTTTTGGGGAGGAAAAAATGAAAGAGTGGCCAAAAGATGCTGAAGAACAGCTACAATTGAATTTCTGTGTTGCTTTAAAACTTTTAAATTGTATTCTTCTCAACTTATGTGTCATATGAGCATAAATCTTCTGAACAGAAGAGGGATAGTAAGAGGAAGTAGGCTGTAGAAGGGTACTGAGGAGATAGGATGATGGAAACCTGGGGTGCTGCTATACACCCCACAGTGAGGAGGATCTCAGGACCCCTAGGAAGCCATTCTCATCTCCTCTTCTCATGGTCTTGTTTCTCTTAGTTCTCTGATGTACATGTGAGGTATCCTTTGACTCTTGGTCACTTGAAAATTTTATTCTATAGCTCGAAAGGTCACAAGGATTACTGCTCTGATCTTATGCCGTGCTGAGCCCATCGATTAATAAAGTGATGCAACAGGGTAATTACTAATAGAACATCTGAAATAGAGCTGAGTATAGGTAAGAGCTAAGTGTTGGATTACAACCAGGCTGAAGGAGCCATGTGACAGGTAGGAGGAGACTACAGTTGTGTTGTGTTTGGGGATTGAAAGGAGTGGGAAGTCAGCAGAGCTGTGGTCATAGTGTTGCAGGTAGTGTGTAAGCGAAAGTGAATAGTGTGGTGCTTAGCCTAGACCATGGAGACAGATGAGCGGTTGCCACAGAAAAATTGCTGCAGTCCTGTGGAGGAACAATGTGCAGCTTTTGGAATTAAAAAACCCTGAACACTCTAAGAAAATAACATGGGTTTTCCTTTTAAGGGATATATTGGTGATATGTAAGTACTTGGGAAACGTTAACTCTTTAAATAATGAGTCATTCACATCTGCAAATTTATTGTTATAACACCATTGTGCACTGCTGTAAAAGGCAAATCAATTATTTTCCAAAGAGTGCCTGATTGCTGGTGCTTTTACTTAGCCTGCAGTTGTAACTTGGAGCATGCGGATGGCTGTGAGGAAGGGTCTGGCCGCTGCTTCTGTAAGCAGAACTTCCAGGGAGACCACTGTGAACGCTGTGCTGATGGCTTCTATGGTTATCCATTTTGTGTCTGTAAGTATACAAGTAAAATTGCCCCTTTTTCTGTATTTTAAATGTGCATTAAAGAATTAATGGTTTTCACTGCTCTTGACTTGGTTAAAAAGCATCTGGCATTTCAGCTTCACGTGTTTATGTGTTCTGATAAATCAGTTGTTGCAATACTGGAGAGAGTTGGGTTTATTTAACAAAGTGATAGTGACTTGAAAAACAAAGAGATTGTGCTGCATTCTCACAATTCCACGTTCATTGCAGACATCAAGTTTACAGCCTATTCTCAGTAAGTTGTGAACTCCAGTTCTAAAGCCCTGAACAAATTGTTTAAACATGTGTCAGGATTTTTAGGGATAAAGGCCACCTGGACAGGGAAGTAGTTCTATGACTGTAATGAGGGGGAGCAAATGGGTATGTATTCTCCTTGACACCTCCTAGGATTTGGAACTTGTCTTTCTGATAAACAATGCTTTTCCCATAAAAAAATTATATGTAAAGTAACTGAGCAGGAAATGTAGCATCAGGATTGTATTTGCTTCATAAAAGCTTCTGACTCCATTAAAAGATTACAAAAATGCATCAGTGGGATGTTTTGTGCCCTCAGGAGAAAGAAGCGTGTTTCTGACTGATAAAATACAAGGGTTGATCTGGGACCAGATTTGAGGTCTGACTAGAAGAGAAGTACCATGATAAAAACACAAGAAGAGAGAAAACAATACAAAACAAAGGAAAAAAACCCTGTGAAAATTGAATGTTGTCTGAATTCAATGCCTGTGATAGAATAAATCCTGTCTGTACAGTACATTGTAGATTATCACATCTCATATATCTTCTTGATTGAAATCCAGCATTTTTACCTAAGTTCAGCTCAGGTAGACATTGATCTAAGTCCCATGGATGTTTGTAGCTCATTGACTTTGGATCCCATCTCAATGCAAGAATGTTTAAGAATGGGAAAGACAATCCAGCAATCTGGAGGCCTCTCAAATAGAAGCTCCTAAAATGTACTGTACATGTCGTAAGTTATGGCCGTTCATGTATCAAGTGGTAATGCCACACTAAAGGAGATGGACCTTCAGCTGGAAGCAGGAAATGTGAAATAAATATGGAGCTCCTTAGAGAACTCTGACAGTGCTGCCTAGGGTAAGAAAGCTTTCTCCATAAAAGGTTAAGGAGCAGGAAAGCACCCTTGTGGCATTTCTGAATGGTGTCTGGCTTTTCATGCTGCTTTTTAGAGAAGGGAGGTTTGTACCTGAATTGGAAATCAAAAGTACAGTGTCTCTTATCTCTTTCCTAAGAAAACTAAAGAAAACTGAAGTTGATTACTAGAGTCATATGAATGTCATGCTCTCTGTATTGACAGAAGGTGACTTCATTGTTTGTCATGATTTTTAATGAAATTAATGTGTTTTTTTCAAACACCTTGTTGTTTCTTTTATTTTAAAGATACTCCTGTATATCCTTTCACTTCTCCAATTCCAAGTGATGCTGTGGCTGGTGACATAATAGGCAAGTTCTTGATGTTTTTTTCCCCATTTCATTGTTTTTCCCCATGTTGCTATTTTTCACTGTTTCAGTCTTGCCTGGTCTTTCGTAGAATCATTGAGTTGATCTTTATGTAGTAATTTTGCCTCTGTTGGTATTTATCTTTCAAGAGAACCTCTGTTCTTGCCAGAAGTTCATCATATTGTCGTGTTCGTACCAAACAGTTTAGTGGGCTAGCCCCAGAAAGAGTTATGGATCAAAATAACTTTGGCCAGCTTCCAGCAAACATCTGCAGGAGGAGCTGACCATCTTGTTTGGTGCACTTAAGAACAGATCCATCAAGACTTTCTGACATGTACAACTCTCTGACACAACAACCACTGCTTTGCAGTGTAAATCTCTTTCTTGAGGCTAACTGGCCTCTGCCTCTGGACTGTCCTCTCTCACCTGGCAAATTGCATGTTGCCCTTGGCACTGAAAGCTTCATATTTCTTATTTAGCTCACTGCAAAGCTGCCTGAAATCCACACAGTGATTCCCTTGGTGGGCTCACATTTTTTAGTCTGTATTATCATACTGCACAACAGAGACATCATCACAGCTAGCACTTAATCACCTGCATACTTATAATGCACTTCCGCTTCATAGAGCATCCAAAATAATTGCCCTGATAGGCCCCTGGGTGTGCTCTGTTGCATATCCCCTTCTCTTATGAATTTTTAAAAGGAAGAAGAAAGAAACTCCTAAGGAAGGTGAATAACTATAACAGGAGAAAACAGATCTTGAGCTATTTACAATGAGAAGCCTCTGAATTTGAAGGCATAAGAAAGGCAGCTGCCTCTAAGTGGAAGTTTCTGTAGAAGCTGTAAGTTTGTGCTGTCAGACTAAGCACAATTACAGGTTGTTTTTTAAATGAGATTTGCATGTAAGGCTCATACAAGTAGGGTATTTTTGTTCAAGAGTAATATTTACCAAGTACTGATCTGTTTTTCTCTGCAAAATGACAAGGAATTCTGTGATTTGATGCACTAACTTTGTTTTTTTCTTCTCCTTTCCTCTTTTAACTAGAAGGAGGCTGCAAACCAGGGTATTTTGGCCCCCAGTGTCTGCGTAAGTGATGTAGTTTCTTTGACACTTGGAGCCTGTGCTCCAGGATAAATGCCAGCCTTTGGCTTCCAAGGGAAATAGGAGCTTTAAGATCATAATACTGCAAATGTTTTCTTTACAAATGTGCTCTTCAGCGTGCCAGTGCCACGGTGCAGGAGTGCTGGGCAGTGACTGCGATGGAAGCACCGGGCAGTGCAGATGTCGAACTGGATTTGGGGGCTTTTCCTGTGATACCTGTGCAGCTGGGTATTTTCAGTACCCCTTCTGCCAGGGTAAGCCCAACATTCCTTTTGGCAAGCATATCCAAAACACCAAAACACCAAGTTTTATCCTGAAGTGTGTAGATATTTTGCCATGGATATGTATTCATAACAGGCTCTCCCAAAACTCACACAAGTCAAAGCAGAATAATGTGATGAGGGGAGATTTTGATCTAAAAATGCCCGTTTCCTTGGTTGCTGTCTGCTGTTTGATGCAGCTGACAGACTCTAGTTTGTGGTTGGATTTAGTAACATTGATTAAAGTTAGAATAACTTTGAAAACATCTCTGTTACTTATCGTTGGGTTTTTTTTTAAAAAAAATTGTGTTTAATATGAGTTAGCAACCTCACTTTGATGCACCAAGCTACCCTATCTAATCCATACTAGAAAACTGACTGGTTTTGAACTTTAGTAGCTGTCTCTGTAGTGTCTTTTTAGGCTATTTATTAACCACTCCCACCTGAGATTGTAAATCTAAACCGTAAATTGTTTCAGTTCAGTCCCAGAAGTGATGGAACTACTTTCAATAGCTGGCATACCACTTGGGATTGATAAATCAGACTCTCAGTAGGGCCAGGCCAGGTGTAGTGCTTTGACACTGATAATTGAACTTTGAGCCAGCTTCACTGCTCTTTCATTAATGTTTTCCTCGTTCCTGAATTGTTGCAGATGTGAGCAATCAATAAAAGCTGTTATGAACCCATATAAATCTGATGAGAAAATTGTGGTCCTGTTGAGCATCAGGGAGCAGGGAGTTGCTTTTTCTGCTCTTTTTTCATATATATTTTGATTTCAAGAAAGATAAAAGAAGAGAGCCTGTGCAGAGGCTGCCTCTGAAATCTTTTTTCTCATTGGCAGTGTGTGAGTGTAACCTGCTGGGTAGCCAGCCCGAAGTCTGCGATTTTCTTGGGAGGTGTCTTTGTCGCTCAGGGGTCGCTGGACTTCAGTGTGACAGCTGCCAGCCTGGCCACCACTCATTCCCAGCCTGTCAAGGTAAGGCTGCTCATTGCATGTACAGCATCAAACAGGCCCCTGGAAAGGCAGACAGGAGTGCTTTCTAGGACAGCAGCCAAAGCAATGTTTACAGCAGCAAATGGGCAACTCCCTCTTGTGCTCTACAGTGAAATCCTCATATATTCTAATTCTCCAATTTCAGGCATGTTTCAATAGCAGGGAAGAGTTCTATAATCTCTTTCCTTACGGGCTTTTTTTTTTTCTCTCATGGTGAGACTGTTTGATGTACCCTCAGTCAGCACAGCTGTCTTACTAACAACCAAAGCATTTGAAAGCTGTTCTCACTTGGAGGCCCACAGCAACAGGGCACACTTCACTGCTGAGGAACCAGCATAGCAGAGCTGTGAAGCACCAGTCTGATTTTGCAGAGGGTTTTTGTTTGCTACCTTGTAAAACGTGTGTTCTGTAAATCTGAAAATCTGAAGCCTTCATTTTGCCCTTCATGGTGGTTTCTCACCCATTTTAAGGTCATCTGACAGGCATTGATCCAGCCGCTGTCCATGTAGGCATGAACATGAAAGATCTCTATGGGGTTTCCCACCAAGGACTAGCCTGCTTTTTTACAAGACAGGGAAATTAATGGAGTATAACTTTTGAGTATCATAATGGTCTTATGTGTGTATGAGGACTCCCATCAAGTCCTACTTGGCCGTAGGTTTTATGTGCCTTTTAAGTGAGTGAGAGAGGGGCCCTTAATCCTTAGTGATTTTTCCATTGAGAAAGAATATAGAATATTGTAGAGTTCTGGTATGTGCTGTCCTGTACTGATTAACAAGATCCATGTATAACACTATGATTTGCTTTCTTCTCTCTTATTTTTGGCTGTTGGCTACATCAGTCTTCTTCCTTTGGGCTTGTACAGTTGTTTATCTCCTATAAATGGACAGCAGAATTCTTAATGCCCTCGTGACCTGGTTTCAGCTGGGGTAGAGTTAATTTTATTCCTAGTACTGTGTACAGTGCTGTGTTTTACCTTTTTTCCCAATTCTTCTCCCCATCCCATGAGTGGGGTGTGAGTGGCTGCGTGCACCTAGTTGCCAGCTGGGGTTAAACTGTGGCACCTTGCAAAGATAGACTGTGTTGTGTTACCAAACACAATGGGTGGAATAAAGAAATACCTACCACGTGATTGTGGATTTTATGGTTTGGAGTAGATAAACATTTTTAATGAAAAACATAAAATCAGGATTCTGCATTGGTACACACTGTTCTGTGGTTTTAAAATAACCTTTTTTTTTTCCCAGAAGAAAATCAAGTAGCAATCTTAAAGCAAATCAAACCCATATTGAATATGTTTGATCTTTGAATACCAAAAGCTGAAAAGAGACATAAAAGCTTAAAAGAGCATGCAAATACAAATTGTAAAAGACAGATAAAAATAGTTGAAAACACAGTCAGTGGGATTAATCACAACTGCTGCAGTTCACAGTTTGTTCAGTTAAAATGAGCTGCCATGGGTTTAAACATAAATTAACACAGCATGCTGCAAACTGTGGTGGAAAGTGAGCAGCTCAGCCTGCTTCTCCTGTAAGGAGCTGTCATCTTCAAAAGAGAGACAGACCTGTATGTTTTGGGCTGCTGTGACTAGAACTGATCTCTCTGGTCTTGGCTTGTTGAACTCAATAGAAGCTTTATTCAAATAAAGTGATATCAAAACAAAGCCTTTAAACAAAACAGTGATACTAAAATTAGGAGAGAATGCAATATAATAGCTGATGGGGGACTCTAGTGTAGGTGATGTTCTTGGAAGCTTCAGTATTTGTATTTCTCTTATACTAACTTCCTAGCAAGACCTGTGTCTTTCCAAGCATCTTTAAAGTAAACACAGCAAAGTCAGATGTCTTTGACTGCAGCAGAAAGAGGAACCAAAAGGGGGAACCAGAAACATGAACATGTAACAGGAAAACAGTGTTTGTTTTATATTTCTGTCAGTCAGCCATTTCTGCCAGTCATAACATCCAAGTGGTTAACTACAGCACTTCATCCTGGACCTGGGACAGCTGGCATGCCCCGATGGGGTCCCATTCCTGTACCTGTGAAGTGTGACCCTGCAGAACATTCCAGCATCTTCTCAATAAAATAGCAAGTCTTGTCTTCAGCTGTTAGCCCAAAATAGTGGTAACTCCATGAGAAGTTTGTTGTTATAGTTGACAACGTGCTTTGAGTGTATTTTTTTGAGATTTTTTTAAGTATTTCTCTCATGTGGCATTCTTCCCAAATGTGAGATGGATTTCTGTCCCTTACATGTGTCTTGTAAGGCATCAAACTGAATCTCTTAGCTGTGCATTACAGAATTGCAAGAACCAAGATTATCAGTGATTAAGGAGGCAACTGCAGAATAACCATCTGTTTCAGGATATTTATTTTTGGTGGTAAAATTATGGTTTGTCTGGTTTTCTGAATGCAAATGATTGATTTACATTCAAAGGTAAGTTTTTTGGCAAATTCTAGATTTAGACGTGCATCTGTTATTTTTTTTTTTCTCTGTACAGAATGCAGTTGTGATGGTGTTGGCTCACTGGGGAATACATGTGGTCCTGGAGGGCAGTGTCTGTGCCGTAGTAACTATGCTGGGCTTAGATGTGACCAGTGTGCTCCAGGATATTACAGCTATCCCAGCTGCTTGCGTGAGTAGTAGCCTCCCCTAGTTTTGCTGGGGTTTTCCTTCCTATAGCTGCAACACGGAAGAACATAAATCTTCTCAAATATATGTCCATTTAAAAGATTTCCATTTTGATGGCACAGGAACTTTAAGAAAATGTCTGTCAGTTCCATAGGTTAGTGTTCTATTTTTCCAGGTGACTGCTTTGCATGCAAACCCAAATACTATAAATCAGACTAAATACACATTTAAAAAATCATTATTAAAGGCTTCTGCTGTCTTGGAGTTTAAAGTATTTGAGTCTCTCCAAGGTAACTGTATTAAAAACCCCTTCCAAGCTCACACCTGCCACATTGTGCTTCTTCACTACTAAATTCCACAGCCTTGTTTTCAAAAGGTCTTTCAATGTGTTTGTTTTATAAAGGTGTCAACAGCGAGTGTGACCCTGCAGGTAGCGTTGGTTCTCACTCTGTAAGTATTCTGCCATTGCAGCTAACAGTGCATGTTAATCATTTGTGTGCCTTTGCTGAACACATCCAACTCATTTCTCAAGCCCTGAAGCCTGCTCTTAGGCTCTAAAAGAATTGCACGAGCTTGTTTGCAGAGTAAGGGTGGAAATAAACTTTGTGTTTTGTTCTTTGATCATACCAATGCAAACCCTTGTCAAGGGTGGGGGTTTTTTGTCTTTTATATGTAGTACATGCATACTGTTCATGTCTTTTTGGTATGCTCTTAACAGTAACATATACATGAAGCTATAAGCCTATTCATGTCTCAAAGACCTTCTAGTTCTGGGTTGCAAGAGGCCTTTCAGCATCGAATTATTCTTGAAAAATCATTACATCTTCATTGCTGTTCCACTATTACTGTTATTAATATGATGATGGTTATTAGTGGTTGCATATTTCCAGAAATCACAGTCATTGTTAAATGTGTAGCAAAGACCAGTTAGCGGGTGAGTCTGATGTATGGTAGGGGTACCTATGTAGGCTCCTGTATAGGGCTATGTGTGTCTTCCACCAATAAAGATAAGATTAAATATGAAAATGAATTATTATTTTTAAGGAAATATGGGGTTTATACTTTGTGCAAACCAGTTAATACTTTAGAGCAGTTCTAATAAGGCTATAAAAGAATTGAAAAGTACATCCTTTGGGACCCTTAGAATAAATTAGACACATGAAAAATATGGAGGGTGGAATAATCCTGTCCTGATAGTATGAGACGGAAAAATCTAAGAAGTCTGAATCAGCCTGAGTTCCGTGTGTCTGTAGAAGTCAGTAAACTGCATGAGCTCTTAACAATATTAGGTTTTTCTTAGTAGTAAAGAGCAGTAAGTTTTTTATGAAACAGGAGAACCCATATCAGCTCCTTTCTGTCATTAGGGATATTGTCAATGTCTTCAGCACGTTGAAGGTCCTACTTGCAGTAAATGCAAACCCTTGTACTGGAACCTGGCCAAAGAAAACCCCGAGGGATGTACAGGTATGGCTTCATGACATGTTTCTCTGGCTTATGAAATGTAGTCATCTTTATTCTCTGACCCTATCTTTGCTGCTCTCTGTGACTTTCACAGGTCTGGTTAACAGCATGTCTCTCGTGCTGCTTACTTGTAACACCAAATTACCCATGATACCAGCAGTTACTTTCAGAAATCAGCCCATGATTTCATGGGTGTTTGCCTAGTGCTAGTGTGCTCTGAGGTTACAATGATGTTCACTTCAGATGGCCCTAGGGCAGGTTTACTGGAGAGAGACAGGATTTTTGCTTGTAACCCTGAAATCAGAATTTGGCTCATTGTTTTGAGAAAAAAGGTGCTTTTTCACTTTATATTATTTCCTAGCTTGGAGTGTAAAGCTTTCTTGTGGCCTCAGGGTGTGACAAATCTATTATGGTTTATATTTGTATAATAATAAATCTGTAATTGTCAATGTTTTCCAACAGGGGGTAAATGTTTTTCAGGCAGATAATAATAATTAATGAAAATTAAAAAAGGGTAAAGATAAAAAAATCTTTAAAGATTCTCTCCAACTATTTTCTTTGGAATAGATTCCACCACAACAGCCACTTAGATAGGATGAGTAGCTTTAGACCTGAAAATGGTATAATTATATTTTTTACTTTAGATCTCTAAATACTAAACAACTCCTCAAATAGTAAGTACTGCACTTTTCGCAAAAGTCATCTTCTCTGCCTTCAGTCACAGAGTCAGTACTGGGTTTCTCCAAATTTCTAGGTCAGCATAGCTCCTCCCTGCAATATTTTCTCCATTTCTATTTTGTATGGAGAGTTGATTTGGTCCCAGAGCAGCACTGCAGAATGGAAGGTGCTGGTCAGGCTGGAAGATTCTGTTTTGTATCAATTGTCTGAATGTTTCTATGAAAGAAAACAATTGTAAATTCCGACTCAATACTGTTTTTTGTCAAATAGAAGCTAGATCACTTTAAAACACACCAGTAAATCACACATACTTAGAAGTCCTCATTCTTTCTCCTCTTTTTCTTCTCACCTCATATCATTATCTGTCTGCTGTTCTGAACCTTCCAGAGTAAAATCCACTTTGTGGCACTTTGACTCAAAGTTACAGATTCAGGGTGGTGGGGTTTTTCCCTGCAAAGTATCACAAAAAGATGAAATGCGGGTGTCTTTTTTTTTCTTTCATCTGTGCAGCATGCCAGTGTGATGTGAGTGGAACACTAAGTGGAGTTGGAGAATGTCAGCAGGTAAAGTGAAATTAAAAGAAAGACATTTATTAAATTGATTATTGTAAAGATAAATTATTGTAACATTTGCTAAGGTAGAAATCTTAGTACTGTTTATTGCTTTTGAACATAAACCAGCTAGTTTTATACAGCAAAGAGTCAATTCTATGTATCCTAGGGATGTATACAGTTTTAAAAATTTTTGTCTTCTTGAGTTTATGTATTTTCTAGTCTGTTTATTGAAGGTGATAAATGACAGAAATAATGTCCAGATAATGGGGTTTTTTTGTTGAGTTTAGAAAGTTTTTCCTCTTTAGAATTAGTGGGAATTCAGAGTATTGAAAGATTAAAATTCTGGAAAGGTACTGAAACATTTTTGATGAAATTTATTTTCTTCACAGGAAAATGGGCATTGTTACTGCAAATCTAATATTTGTGGAGATTCCTGTGACACTTGTGAAGCTGGTTATTATGCTCTTGAAAAAAAGAATTATTTTGGCTGCCAAGGTAAAATGAATAAAGGACATCTCTAGTGGAACGTTTTCACTTAGCACAGAAGTCTTTAGAATTCCCTAGCCTGTACTTTTAGAATGGGGATGTTTGAATTACTCATGTGCACAGCATTTTGCACTGGTGCTGGTAGTTGCTTGTAACCTGTGTGACTCCTCTTCTGCCTTTCAGCAGGACAAAGGACCAGGCAGATGTTAGCACTGTGCTTCCCAGTCATTTTGTGCATGTCTTAGAAAACAGGGTGCTTTTAGACTGTGACATAAATACTTGTTCAGGAACACTCAGCCTTTCAATCCAGCTTGAAATTTTTAACCTTGACATACTTGTTCCTTAGTACAGCATATTATATGCCTTGTTACTAGAGGTGTCCTTTAGTTGGTGCCACAGGTCCTGTCTCCTGTAGAAAGTCATTCAATATTGTTGTCCAGTGTCAGTTGAAAATATGCATATTATATGAACACATACATTGCAATTTTGTCAGATAGATTAAATATTGTGGTACCAGACTTTGAAAAATTGACATCTTGCAATTTTTGTCAGTTAGATTTTAGATTTTGTTGTTTGTGGGTTTTTTTTTTTTTTAATTATTCTTTGTGATATTGCTGCAGAAATTTTGACTTGCTAGGAAAACATTCAAATAGCTGTTCTGCCTAACTGCAGCCCTGCATTTAGCGATGTGGCATGGTGTATTATTTGAGTTTTTGTTAAAAAGTGACTTTTGTCACATTCTAAGGAGAAATTAAAAAAAACACAGGGTCAAACATGGGAAGCTCAAAATAATTGCAGCTTATGCACGTGTATTAAGTTGTGTTTGAACAAGTCTAAAGGGCTCTGGGTGGAGGAAACGAGTCGTTAATGGAGTTGAATTAGGTGAAGCGGTGGTGTGTTTTCTGATAACTTTTATCACTCTTTTCCTGATTGGCTTCTCCTCTTGGCCTGGCAGGCTGCCAGTGTGACGTTGGAGGATCCCTCAGCCCAGCCTGTTCCCAGCCCTCGGGCAGCTGCCAGTGCAGGGCACACATCGTGGGCACGACCTGTCGGGAGTGAGTCCAGCTGGAGCTCCTGGTAGCTCCTGGCAGAGCTTCGGCACAGTTCTTTTGAAACTGTCCATAAGTCCCTTGTTAAACTTTCATGTGACAAATTTCTTTCTGGATTTGTTGATAATTAACTTGGTAGATTGCACTGGTTTTTGATATTAATTTTCCTGGTCAGTTTCCTTCCTATGTTTTAATAAGATTTTCTGACTTGTTTCCTTAAATAACCAATACCAGTTTTGCAATAGTATTGCATATCTATCAAGAGTTGTATAGGAAAATGTATGAAAGCTGTAAAAGCTTCTGGAAAGAAAACTCATTGCATCCCTCTTTCCAGCTGTCTTGAATCTATGAGCTGCTGTCAGAATTCCTCAGTCAGCAGTAGGTCACCTCCCTTCCACTGCTTTTTTGCCCTTAGATGTAGATCGTAAATGACTGGTAATTCTTCGTTGATTTATTGTGGGTTTTTTTCTCCTTGAAAGGCCTGAAAGAAACTATTTTTTTCCTGATCTGCACCACATGAAGTTTGAGATTGAAGATGGTGCTACTGTAGGAGGGGGGAAAATTCGGTTTGGCTATGATCCTCAGGAATTTCCTAGCTTCAGCTGGAGAGGATATGCCCTGATGTCCTCTATACAAGTAAGCTGGTATTTCACTCAAAACTTTGGGGTGAAAATGAAAACAAAAGTGCATGGCACATATGTCTCTATAGTACTGCTGTGTTTGTGGAAGGTCAAGGAAAAAAGACAGGAAACAGGACAGGATCTCACTAATCCAAACCCTTTGGCACTATGCTGCTGTTTGGATTAGTGAGTGTCGGTGTTACTGTCACGTCATTTGCACATTGCTTCAGCATGTATGTCTTCATCAGAGATTTTCTTTGAGGTTGTTTTTTTTTAATACAGGTGTAAAGAAAGGAATGTATAGCTTTGAAGTCTATAATACTAAGTGCAGAAATTCTTGTCATGCCAAGAACAGCAGAAACAGCAGAAGATTAATGCTTGGCTAAATAATTTGAATTGCACAGTTCTGTGGCAGTCTGTGTCCATAAGATTTTCAGGTACAATCACAGTGCTGTCACTGAAGTCATCTTACATTGGGTAAAGAAGAGAAAGGTGCCCGCTTTTATAATGAATTATTACAGCAAACAGGAAAGTGTGTGGTTCAGTAAAAGAAGTTGTGAGCAGGGGCATATTGGCAACATTTATCTTAGTTTCATGACAGACTATGAGTAAACTAAGCAACAGCTGAGGGAGTAAGTAAATCACAGGTAGAAAGTCACTGTAATTTCTCTGAGAAGGGACCTTCTGGCTTTGGGTTGAACTGCTGATCAAATGAAGCAGGATTTTAAAACATTAGATTTGAGTAATAAATGGGATTTGTTCACTCATCTTGAAAGTAGTGCTTTGGTATAATTGTGTCCAGCCTCCATTTGTCCAGGGACTAATGAATCACTATAGGATGAGACATAAGCACATAACCATTGCACAATGATTTCCTTTATGTTCTTCATTTTTCAGTCTTTCTTCTTTTGTTGCTTTGGTTTTTCTAATCCCAAATAATTTTTTGAATTTTCAGTATTATTCCACATTCATAAATGAAGGCAACTCTTCAGTATCTGTTACTTCTTAACGCCTGCTTTCTAATTCAGCTGCTTTTTGCATTTCTTTTCTAGTGGCATTTTGTACAGGCTTTTTATTCGGTTCTCAGATGTGTGAAACACAGAAAACATTCGCATTTGGGAAAGCAGAGTGGACCACAGTGGTGGGGAGGTTGCTGTGCCACAAGTAGCTTGGAAAGGGACAGCAAGTGGATTGTGATGGATGAACTGGTGGGAGCTGGGTAGTGAGGGGAGCTTTAGGATTTAAGCTGGAAAGAAAGAAACCAAACCCATGAGATTGTACCAATCCTGTTTTTTCCGAATCCACCGCTGACCCTTAACATGACTCTTAGTTCTTCTGAAAACTAAATAATGGGGCTGTGTGAATGCTGAGAATTTTGTGGCCCTGGAGGTGCCAGTTCAGCCCCAGGACAAGGACAGAATTCGTGGTATTGGAGCTCTAAGCAGCTGCAGGATCTGGTAGAGGAGCAGAACTGTGGTGACAATCTGAGGTGTCTGCATGCTGTGGGATCTCAGACTAGGATCAATGATTGTGGCCTATTCCTTGGAAAGGCAGGAATATCGACAGCCCTTGATACCATATGCCTCCTTTATGGCACAAGTGGGGAGAATAACAGTGAAATAATGTCTATGTATCAAGGTGACGTATCAACACACATGTTAGTTCAGCCATTCTGTGTCCTTCTGGATCAGCTGATATTCAACCAGAGTTTTATTTCACAGGAGATTTTGTTCTATGCTCTTTTGTAAGCTGCCCATGCCTTTTGTCTTTGCCAAATGGTTTTTCTTTCTCTGGATGCTGGTAACAAGTAATATACTTTCCTTTCCTCCTTTTTCCCTTTCTTTTTATTTTTCCCAGCCAGAGGTGGTTGTGCCTATCACTGTGGCTTCCCCTAAGCTCTTCCACCTAGTCCTCCACTATGTCAGCCTGGGCTCAAAAAGCTCTAAAGGGAAGATCTCAGTTGCTGAGGGAAAACATTTTGGCACTAATTATACTTGTAAGTGAATTAATTTTCTCACTAGGCTTGCCTGTCTTCCTCTGTCATACAGCAGCATTGCCATTCCAGTATATACTTGTCTGCATGAGCCTTTTTCTTGTAGGACTTTAGTCTGGTGCTTGCATGGCTTCTAACTGTTCCTCTATTCAGCACTTTACGGCTGTTTTTGTTTATTAACTTCCATTTTTCAGAATGAAGTGAGGATAACTTTGAATGTGGAAAAATCAAAGCTCTACTTATTTCGCATTATCCTGAGGTATATTAACCCTGGAGGTGAAACATTATCTGGTCGCATATCTGCTTGTCAATCTCAGCCTGGAGCAGGTAGGTGCAACTCAGCAGTGCAACAGGTCAGGTGAATGTTAGATCAGAGAAGACTTTCCAAGGTGCACCTAAGTCAAGTCTTTAATGTTGCTTAAAAGGCATCACTTTTAACAGTGTCAGTGCTTTTGTGCTTCTCCTCGTACATTTTTGCTGTGTAATTGATGTGGCTGTGTTTGCATGAAGCCCCTGCTTGCAATAGTAATCAACATTTGTTTTTTTCAAATGTTTGCCACACTTAGTATTTTCAGTCCGGTACTTGGAAGCTCTGAACTGTGGGTTCTATGAAGCTTTTAAAGAAGAGGTAACAACACTTAGTTTGGTTTACTTGCCTTTAATACTCAAGTTTTAAATGTGGCTTCTGCCTTCATTCCATGAGTAACATTTGTTTAATAATGAACCCAGTCTACCAAGTTAGGTCTGATTACAGACCTCAAAAACATGTGATGCCTTTCAGGCCCTGATAAAAGAAAAGTACTCCATATCCTTTGAATGGTAGGGGCATGCCAAGCCTATATGCAGAATTATATCTTACTATTCCTGCCTCACTGAGTGGAGTAAAGTTACAAATCCTTTTAGTAATTCAAGTAAGACTACACTGAAGACTTCACAGACACCATTCAGCAGAGTGGCAGCAGTTTGTGGTCATCACTGGCTTCTAATGACTGGGAGACAGGGAACCAGATTTTGTCTGTGTCCAGAGTCTTCAAAGAGGAAACCTTTAATATTCATAACAATTGATCCTCGTGACTCGTATTTGACAAAGCATACCACAGCTGTATTTCTGTAGTACATGGAGTTACAGAATGGTCTGGGTTGGAAGAGACCCTAAAGATCATCCAGTTCCAACCCCCTGCCATGGGCAGGTACACCTTCCACTAGACCAGGTTGCTCAGAGCCCCATCCAACCTGGTCTTGAACACTTCCAGGGATGGGACATCCACAGCTGGCCCATCATCTCTGCCTAGAAGTTATCTGTCTGTAAGTAAACATTTTAGGTGCTACTGAGACCCTCCAATACCTGAAGTATTTCACTTAGAGTCTCACGAGAACAGGCCTTGTGTCAGCTGAACATATTGAGAGGCAGTGCAGAGAGAGGTTGAATGGAAAATTGTGGAAGGGGGAACCAAAAAAAGTGACCATTTCAGAATATTGCAAAACTGATCATTACAGGGGCAGAGCTCTGCTTTTCTGTACCAATTTGCTCAAGAGTAATAAGAGTGAAAACAGCAACCACTGCATAGCTCTGTATGTGGTCAAGTGCATTTCTAATGCATATTGACTGAAAAGCGTTGATCAGCTCCTGTCAAGCAAAGTTTAATGGATCAAATTATCAGTCCAGCTCACTGAGCAAGTAGTGACATTTTACACAGTCACTTATGTTTTTCACTTGATTTTTTTTTTCTGGCAGGGGCTGCTCAGAGCAAAGAGTTTGTCTTCCCACCCAGCAAGGAGCCCTCTTTTATCACAATCCCAGGAAAAAGCTCCACAGAGCCTTTCTCACTGGTTCCAGGCATGTGGACTGTCAGTATAATGGCAGAGGAAGTCCTCTTGGTAAGAAAACAATTGAGGAAAACAACTGCTTGAAGGTTGTCATGAAATTACTGCTCTGGAGTTATTTGCTGGGAAGAACCCTGCAAGCAAGTGAAATTCAGCACTAGTAAAAAGAGTATAAGCAGCAGAATACAAATATGAAAATCTACACTTCTGCTTATTTCTTCTTATTTCTTCTCTGACTTTCTCCTGCTCTAATTTTTCTTCTGCTTACAGACTTTAAGTCTGTCTGGAATCTGTACCTTCAAATGATGAAGTATTATTAGCATACAGCACAAAGCATAAATGCTCACAAAGATTAGTAATTTTTTACATAGCAGGTGTTGCAAACACAAAATCTTTATAAGAGTATTGTAAGATGGCTGCATTATGAGCAGGTCAATTTCCAACTGCTTTTATCCTCCCTTCTTTTCTCTCCTTTCATTCACTGAAAAACTGAAGAATTTTCTAGCAGCAGTTCTAAGAAATGGCTAGAGAAAGAGAAATGGTTTGTGGTGGTCATTTATGAAAAACCTTAAATATGTATAATCACAAAGACACCATACTGAAATTCTGATGTATTTTGTACAGGGATAAAAAGTAAGCAGTGTCTCTAATCATTAAGCCTGGGGCTGTGTTAAATTTATGGAATACCACATGAAGTGTTAGTAAAGAGCCTGGAAACATAATTCTTGCTGAAAGTGACAGTATTTTTTTACTAATATGTTTGGAAAGGTATTTATTAATTATCTTAGCCCATCATGTTCTCACATTAACCGTTATTATACATAAGCGCTAACATCATAATTTAAGTAAACAAGGCAGAACAAAAATATACCAGCTTTGAAAGCACATCTGAATAGGTTACATGGATATTTTAATCAAGTCACCTGGGATACACAAATCTCCTGTATGGAGTCACCCAGAGTTGAGTTGTGTGCTTCTGGATTGCACTCCTGGATGAAAGCTGCAGGCATCTGGCTGTGTGTTACTGAGAAGCAGGGACGCTCCTTTCTGAGCACTGTCTTGTACAACATGTGATGGGAGAGTGGCTTCAGAGTTTCCCTAATCACAGGGCAGCTGCCTTCATTCCATCTTTCTGAAATCATAGAATTAGAGAGACACATTCTGATGTTATTGGCCCAAGTAACAACAGCAAAAAGCCCCACCCACCTCTTGCAGATATCCTCTGTACAAATTATTTATGTGATTGGTTTCATTCACTGTTACATTGTGAAAGCATGGTGATAGATGTTCTTTTAGTCATTGTTTGAATACTTTTGCATTTGTTGTGTTCTTTGTTTTTAGGATTATCTGGTGCTGTTACCTAGTGATTACTACGAGGCATCCCTGTTGCAGATTCAAGTTACAGAACCTTGCACACATCCCAGGCCTGCTTCAGCAGAACAGTCAGTAGATGTGCTACAGTGTAAACCAGTGCTCTGGTTTATTTTGTTATCATCCTGCTGCACTTGAAAACAATAATAATCCTGTGTTTTGTTTGTTGTTTTTTTGTGTTAGCTGCTTGCTCTATCAGCATTTGCCTCTGGGCAGATTTTCCTGTGTCCTTGGTCCGGAGGCAGTGCATTTCAGACACGGGGGAGAATCCAGGAGAATACCTGTGCGACAGCCAACTCCCAGTCAGCCAGCGATGGCCCATATCAGTGGAAGAGAGGTCAGGTTCCTGCCTGCTAATTGCAGTCCCATCTGTGCTGTTGACTATAAACCTACCAGGCTAAAATGGTTGCAGATTTACAGCTCAGGATTTTCAAATCCTAACACATCCCTAAAACAGGCTCTGCACCAAGGTCTGCATTTTACACAAAACTGTGTAAAAGTATCAGTGTAGGCAGATTTATAACTGTGACTGGAGTGGACATTCCACTCTGGCAAAAGCATTTCATTAAATAAAACTCCTTCTGCTTTAGGCATACTGGCTTGTTCAGAAGAAATGACATAATGATTTGTCAGCAGAAATGGTGTACATACATCATTCTAAATTAATCTTTTTTTCCTTAAATAGCTACACTTAGGTAAAATGTTTGCATTTTACAAATGCAAACAAGCAGAAGCAATTATGCCACTGCTGTAGGTCCTTTGAAAGCAAAACTTGTTTTATGAAATTAAAAAGATCTAGAAGTGTGTTTGGCAAAATTAAGGTATTTTATCAAGTTTGTGGTAGTGTTGCAAAATGATTGTGCCCATTATTACTGTGCTTGAATATTTCTTTTAAAAATATCAAGTACAGCAGAAATACTCACATGCCACAGGCTCTGGTGCTTCATCATTGATGCATGCGCAAAACTTTACTGGTATGAATAATTGCAGTGAAGTCAAGAGGGCTGTTGACAGAATTATTTACATGTTTAAGTGTTTGTGGCCTAAGGAAATACTGAGAAAAAAACAGTTTAATTTTGAAAATAATTATGTAGTCAACTGAAGCAAAACCTTTGTAACTGCAGCACTTAACTACTTTGAAATATTTTGCATCAAATATTGTATTAACCACTTTGTGCAAGTAGCCTGAAAGAAAACCTTAATGCTTCAAAGTGTTATTTTTTGCTGGAGAAGATGCTTTCACTCTTTGTAAGGAATCAAAATACAGCATTGCTGTAGTAGGAATTTTGTGTTCCTGGAAATATTTTTTTCAGTGGAGAAGTAAACTCGGTTTTTATATGGTGTTAAGGATAGCTTAGAGATGATGGTGACAATTTTTTAGCATCATTAACTTTCTTCCCTTTCTGCTGGGGAGAAGAGAAATAATAATATATTCATTTCCCAGGGTTATTTTACAACTTTCCTTGAACTGTTATAATGGCAGCTGCTTCTTGAACTTGTTTGACTCTGATTAGAGGACAAAGTGATATTTATAAGCGTTGCTTGCATTCTGCTGGGTGTCTTCTGTTGAGACACTACAGGACTGGCCCTGGACTAATGCTGACCAGTCAAAAGAGCAGAAGTGGGAGCAGGAAATGGGAGCTTCCTGCAAGAAAAGGGAGTGAAAAATTTAACTAGTTTTTTATTTTTTGATTTATTTTGACCCAGGTCAATTTGGAGATGACCATAAATGTTCCTCAAGTCGGTCGCTATGTTCTGGTTTTTGAATATGCCAACAAAGAGGATCAGATGTACACTGCAGAGGTAACAATACATAGCCCTGGACCTGTCACTGAAGGCAGAGTGAGAATATACAGTTGTAAATACAGGTAAGAATTTCTGAAGTAACCACTAAATTATTAAATAAGTATTTGGAATATAATTATACTTTTTGTAAATTAGGATCCATTTTACCATGTAGGTTGTTCAGATTCTAGGGTGATTTAAAAGCAAGTGCAGGATTCTGTGGATTTCATACAAATTTTTAATTCTCTTTGTGCAATCAGCTCATTAAATATTGCTACTGCTTCAGTGAATTGTTTTCCTCTACAAAGGGTTACTTTTTTATATACACTCTTAAATCCGTATAAACTGTTAATCTCCAAGTCCAGGGGAAGAGCATTGCTGTTGGCTGCAGATCCCTGCACTGCTTTTCTTTAGTTAAAAGTGTGTGCAAGGGCTTTGGCTATGAAAAATGTAGCAGCCAGTTTCACAAGAGTGTTCCCAGCGTTTCTAATAAGATTTGCTGAAGCAGAAGCATAAAGGTCTCTGAAATTTTGTGAAGTCATCCTCTGGCTGTCAGGCTGTAGGCAAGGTCTTCAGCCAGATGCTTCTTTATCCTTGTTGAATGATGAGATTACTGCAGATGTTTCTGCACAAGACATTTTGCCTGTCCTGAGTGAGATTGTCCTTAACACTTGAGCACCTCAGCTTATTTTGAGCCCTTGGGAGAGCCTACCCCATGCCAGGGAACTACAGACATGCATCCCCCAATAGCTAAGTGTTTGGCAGAATGGAGGCTTAGGGATATTCAGGGTGAAATTGCTCAGTAAGAAAAAGCATTTTCATCAGTATGTTTGTGATACAGAGCAGAGCCATGTGGAGCTGTGACCTTGTCAGGTCATGGCTGGGGAAAGCTCTTATTTTAGCCTGTTACATAACACTTTGAGCCCCAAACTTCTTGCTATAAATCCTCCATTTTATTGGGTTTTTTGGTGTTTTTTTTTCCCCAAATACATTTTATGGGCTGATAACATATATGTTTGTTTGTATGACCCATTAAAAACATGCTCATGAAAATACAAAGAAAGCCCTTGCTGCTTTAATGTAGCAATGCAGCAAATCCCTTCTGCAGACATTCTGGTCACATTGTCAGTGAGGTGCTGTGTCATCTTTCCCAAACTGGAAGGTACAAGTCTCCTCTGATAAAAAATACATCAAGCAATGTCATGGTGAGGTACATGTAGATAACAGTAACTTGTAGAATCTGTAATATATTGTGCCAGACTTTCTTACAGCTCTGTGAGCTTGATTATTCCAAATAAAACATGGTAAGAGAATAAAACATTACAAGCTTTCAGCAAATCATGAGTAAGGGACCTATATTTCTCTAGTTTTACATGTCCTTAGCCCTGAGATGACCTTTTTCCTGATCTGTGCTTTAAACAAGAGTGAAACTTCCACGTTTTCTGGTTTGTACAGGAGGCAAACCTGTTTTTTCACTTGCATTGAGGAGTATCTCAGTGTACAGAATAGCTTCCTAAAATCAGGCCTTGCCCAGCTGCCACTGTGTGGGCAAGAGCTGCTGATTCACATGGCAGGAGTGGAAAGGAGGAACTGGTGTGTGCTGGCACCTCACGGAGCACGGCCCAGGCAGAAGAATATTAGTTACATACCATGTTACACAGCATGGAAACCTCTGCAGATAGCATCTATGTGTATCTGTCTGTCCACATCCTGCTTGAGCCAGTAGCTCAAATGGGTGTTTGAGCTGAGATCTGCAGGCTTCATCTCTAACCCACCCGGGATAAGCAGTGTTTTGTACATGGTAGATCCTGTGTCTCACTGGCAAGGACAGTGCATGTTCCGCAGTGGCCGCAGGCAGGTTAGTTATGATCCAGCAGGAGGGCTAGCCACCAGCCAGGCAGTGAAGCTAGGTGACAGCCTAAACAACGTGGCAGTGCTAGCAGGCTCATCCTTAATCCTGCTTTCTGTCTCAGTTTCCTTTGTCGCAGCGTTGTAGTTGACGACAGGAATCGCATTGCAGCCTATGACCTTCTAGCAGACACAAAGATACATCTTAAGGCATCATCAATTAATTTTTTTCTGGTAAGCTGACATTTTCTTTTCTCTTTTGTAATAGTTATTCCCTAATTGGGTAAACAAAGATATTTGCCTCCCTAAGTTTGCATTCTGTAAGGTAATGTGTGAAATTATGTATGTTAGATGCTTGAATAGACATGCTGCATATATACCCAGAGAATGCAAAACTTGTCAGTTTCAGAGACAAACAGAACTTTGCCTTTATTGATAAGGTTTTTTCCAGCTTTCTTGTGCTTTCTTTTAGTTCCCCTTTCTCTTCTGCAAGTAAACTTTAAATGAAAAATGTTTTGGTAGCTTTTATACCTAATGTTTTATTTTCTTTTTTTATCTTCCATTTTTTTCTAAATCCTCAAAACCCATGTAGGAGTTTCCTGTGTCTCTTACAAAATTCGGGTAGTAAATACATTTATTTCAGAAAATAAATGCATTCATTAGTCATATAGCTTTTAGATATTTTAAATAAAAAGCCTTCACTGACCTCTTTTGGCCACACCGGGAATATACTTTTCTGGAGACTGAATTTTCTTACGTGTTGTTTGTGGTTTCTATTTTAGAAACACAGGGTTTGTTAAAATCTAGAGTTCAAACCCAGCTAGTAAGAACTATTAAGACTAACAGCTGATACATGCTTTCTTCATTTCATGAGTCAGTGTGAACTAACACCTTTTACATTGTCTGTTACCTCCCTGCAGCAATTGCTGTGCTAACAAGATCCAATCTTTACAATCTTTAATTGTAGACGCTGCACTTAGCAAAAGATGGGAAAAGGGAAAAGAAGGGCTCCTGGTATATAGACACAATCAAGAAGTCAGTGATAGCAGTTCTGGGGTTGAAGACACTCGTGTGATCCCTTCATGCAGACCAGAGAGGCAAATGGGAGCCACCTCCAACGCTGGAGACATCTGGTCTAAATAAAGGGGAAATGGGGTTCTTGAGGCCATATGTCAAAAGAGGCTCTTACAACTTGATGGTCTTTATCTCATAATGATGCAGACAAGCTGTCTAAACCCAGACCATACTTAGCACTAACTTTTTAGCCACTCAAAAAGTGCTGTTCAAGGCTTCAAAATGTACCCTTGTTCTGCTGCAATGGCCTGGAGCCCTGGTGGCTTGTTACATGCAGGACAGGCACAGTGTTGGCTGCCCAGGAAAAGGGATTTTTAGCACTCTGCCTTGTAGCTTATGAAGGTTTTGGTTTTTTCCCTGCCTTTAAAACACAGGCTGAACCCCCTTAGGACCTGCTTCCAAACTAAATCACTTTGCATAACAATGAATTTTCCTTCTGCTGTTTTTACTTACATTACTACTTGGTGCTAGCTATCTTACTGCTTATTGGACATTGTCATCTCCTTTTCAAGTAGTTTATGGATAAGTTCTGTAACTTGTGCATATGTATTTTCTTATATATTTTATTAGTGCATACTCTTGTGTCTACCCACAAGCTTTCCCTTATGTCCTTACCACCGTGGGTACCACAGATTCATTTGTTCATGTCTACTTTTAGTTAAAATAAAAAATCCCATATGAGGTCTTGCTTCTTTTGAAATGAGTTCTGAATCCTGGGAGAGAAATCCTGGTATCACTGAAAGTCACTCCCATGGACTTTGCACGAGCAAGTGTTTGTGCCTGTATTTGAGAAAGTCTGGGAATTCCTCCAGGGTCCAAAAGTCTCTGGCACCACAAATGAGGGCTTTTCCCTCCTACCTCTCTACATTCCTTGCCTTGCTTCTCAACCTTTGGGCTGGTCTTCTGTCTTTGCCTTTACCACACATATACTTATGTTTTAGTTATTTCACTTCCGAACAGCCAATATTCCCTTGACAAGGACAGAAAAATGCTATTTAACCCTGGGGCATTGAGGTGCAGGGAGGTAAAGGGATCCAAAATCTTGTGGGAGGTCCATGACAGAACATGGCATTGGGCTCATATCTCCCTATACCGAAATTAGGCTTCATCCTTCCTGTTCAGGCCTGGCCCTGTTGTTTATGATATTAATTGTTAATTGTGCCTTGTGCTTGTTTTTCAGCACAAGGTTTGCATTATATCAGCTGAAGAATTTTCTCCAGAATACGTGGATCCTAAAGTACAGTGCATCGCTGCTTACAGGAGTACCAGTGATGGAAGGTAATTTGCTTGGTTTTATCCTTCCTATTATCTGAGGACAACCTTGAAAGGTAGAATAAATGGTGTTTTAATTCTTTTGAGTGAAGCTTTGCTCAGTGGCTCACAGGTGGTTTGTAGGCCACTTCTGCAAAGTAGTCTTTGTAAAGAAGCTGAAATGTTAATCTGGATAGTCTTTGCACAGGACTTTTTTAATAACAGCCTCTTCCTGGCCCGTCTGAACTACCCAGTGCTGATGTGTGAGAAAACACACATCTTCCACATGCCATCCAGTATGACAGGTGTCCAAGCTGGAGAATCATTCCTACTTTGGTGGCCTGAAATGCTTACTGTTCCATATGGAGTTTTCTCCTGCATGTTACTGCTTCAGCTGTCCCAAAATGGCGTTAATTTGTCTTTAGGTGTGGGAAGTGACTGCCCTTTCGGGCACAAATCCACCAGCTCAACTTGGCAGCATCAAATCATTCAACATGTAAACCCCCACCTCACAAACAAGCCTTTCCCTTGTCTGTCTCGTTGTGGGGCCCTTAGGGTAGGTGTGCCCTCATCATTCACCTCACACAGCAATGCCAGCTGATCCTTCTTCTCCATCATACTTTATAGGGCCAGTAATTAGGGGACTCATCTACTGCTTGGCTGACCCAGGCTGACAGCTCTTCTCTTGCTGTGAAGATCTGAACCTGAACCTTCACTTCCCAAGTGGTCAGGTTTGGGTTCCGCAGAGCATCTGCTCTGTCCTGTTGAAGCTCTTCCCATCTCCTTCTTTTGTTCTTTAGGACAGAGAGGAACTGTCACTGCAGCTCCCAAATTAGGGACTTCCACATTTCAGTGCCTGTTGTGCTCCCCAGGATGTGCCTCGTGATGCCTGCTCCTAAGGCTTTCTTCCTACTGATCTAGCAGTGGGAAGGACCTCAAAGTAAAAGTAAATGTCATTTGCAGGACTTAAGAGGCAAAATGAGTTGGTGATTTGGTCTAATAGTTTTCCAGATGGTAGCTTCTAATATAATGGTTGAATTGAAAAAGAAAGCAGAAAAATCTGGATAGTAAATTGGATAAAAACATGTGACTGTGCTTGGCTTCCAAGCATGCATAGCATTGAATCACAGCTTTAATTCTCCTGCTCAGAGCGTTAGCACTGAGAGCAGCTTTCTAAGACTGAAGATACTTGTCCTTGCACCAAAGTTATTTTGCAAATCCAGGCATTTATATTCTGAGTAAAACAGGGAAAAGAGGATGGGTGAAAAACATGATTCAAAGTAAAACTAATGTAGAAACTTACACATTTTATTTTGGTTTTGTGTTGGGTATTTTTTAAAACTCTTGTTATATTTGCATCATTTACTGTAGGTTTATATTTTGTTTTTGTTGTTATCTGGCATAATTTTTGCTTTCCTGAAAGTGTTTAAGTTCATCGAGTTGAAAGATGCAAAGGCTGGGCTCAATTTAGCAGTATTGTAAGTGGATGCTGCACATGATTTCCCACACAGGTCTGGCAAATACATCTCATTTCTGGCCCTGAAACATAATTCCCATTCCAGTTCTGGGCCTGTCTGGAGCAAAGATTAATCATTGTCTGTTAAGTACTTACAAGAAGTGAACAAATACAACCAGAAAACCCCCAAAAATTTTATCCTGCAGTCTTGGAAAATTCTTCTCTCAATCCCATAATTAAATATGCCAAGGAAGAAATAGTTAAACACCACAGTGAATGAATAAGGATGCTTTCAAGGAGTACTGCTATTTATTTTGGCTCCAATTCTACAAATATTTGAGTATATACTTAACTTCTAAGTACTTAAGTTGTCTCATTGACTTCAGTGGGAAAACTTGCATGTTTAAAGGATACACCTATGTAAATATTTATTTGTAGAAATGAGAATTCAATATTAGTACTGATTCTGGTGAATGTAACTAACTGGATTACCTAAAATATTTTTATTTTTTAACACTCCTGATTCCCTTACATTTCCTCTTCCTTAGCAAATTCTTTCCACTGAAACTTAAAGTTATGGAAACTTTGTGTGAATAAAATCAGGTAATACATTAAAAGTGCACACACTCTCCTCTTTATAAGTTAAAGCCGTCCCTCTTAATTACTTTATGATCATTTGCAAAGAATCCAAACAAGTACAGGGGTTACTATTGCATTGTCAATTGCAATACAGTCTAATACATTGACTTTTGTAAGTCAGCAGCTTTTCCTGTTATGATTAAAGCTTTCTCCTGGCCCCAAGAGTAATTACTGTGGTTCTGTGTTTAGTGCAGCATGCATTCCCTCCGTTTTTGAAACTCCACCAGCAGCTTTGGTTTTGGATGCATTCAAAGATGGGAAGATTTCTGAAGTGCAGGAGAATACAGTCCATGATCCACTGAGTGCCACTTTACCTGCTCATTCAGTTCGTGGAGTCACCTTGACACCGTTACAGGTATCTCATATCTTGAAAACTTTGTTTCGCAAGTCTCAAAGAATGTTCTCAGTAAAGTTAAGTAGATGAAACACTGTAAGAGAATCAAAACTGAGTGAAGTGATACCATGAAAATGTTGCAAACTGAGTAAGCCACAGACACAATATAAAGAAAAGGAAAAAAAAAACAAACACCAGCTTCTTTCTGAACTACACAGCAGTCTCACAGACTGCAGAAGAATGTTAAATGTGCTGGGCAGGCAAATAGAGCATGCAGGTGTGATGCCATGTTCCTTGAAGAAATTTAACTTGCTGAGAGATGCTAAGCCCCCTCGCTTTCACTGCAGGTAGGGGGCACTGAGCACAGCTGATAAGCCCAAGAATTTTTCACAAAACAAATATAATCTGTGATTCTGTGATTTAATACCAGAGCTGTTCTTGTTTCTCCAGAACCAGATCACCCTGAGTGGCAGAGTGCCCCACTTGGGCAGATATGTATTTGTGGTACATTTTTATCAGCCGGCACACCCGGTGTTCCCTGGGCAAGTCCATGTGAATGCAGGACATGTGTGGTCAGGTAGGCAACTGCATTTGGACTAATCCCTTCCCTTTCTCAGCATTTTGGGATATGAAGCTGTGTTGGGTTGACCCTGGATGGACACCAGGTGCCCACTGAAGCTGCTCTGTCACTGCCCTCCTCAGCTGGACAGGGGAGAGCCAATATAACAAAGGGCTTGTGGGAGGAGATAAGGACATGGAGAGATCACTCACCAGTTACCAACATGGGCAAAACAGACCTGACTTGGGGAAATTAGCTTAATTTGTTACCAATCAAATCAGAGCAGGATAATGAGAACTAAAGCCAAATCTTCAAACACTTTCCTTCCACCTTTCCCTGTTTCCTGGGCTCAGCTTTACTCCCAAATTTCTTCAACTCCTCCCACTGAGTGGCACATGGGGATGGAGAATGTGGGCTGCACTCAGTTCATCACAGGTTGCCTCTGTTCCTTCCTCCTCAACAGGACTGTTCACACTCTTCCCATGCTTTAGTGTGGGATCCCTCACGTGGGAGACAGTCCTCCACCAACTTCTCCAACATGAGTCATTCTCCTGGGCTGCAGTTCTTCACTAACTGCTCCAGTGTGGATCCCTTCCATGAGGTCACAAGGCCTGCCAGGAGCCTGCTCCAGTGTGGGCTTCCCAGAGGTCCACAGACCCCTTTGGGCATCCACCTGCTCTCGTGTGGGTCTCCTCCACGAGCTGCAGGTGGATCTCTGCTCCAGCACCTGGAGCACCTAGTCCCTCTCTTTCTTCACTGACCTTGGTGACTGCAGAGTTGTTTCTCTCACATGTTCCCACTCCTCTGTCTGGCTGTAGCTGCTCTTAAGATGGGCTTTTTTCCCCTTTCTCAAATATGTTGTTCCAGAGGCACTACCGTGGTCAGACCCAGCGTTGGCCAGTGTTGGATCTCTCTTGGAGCCAGCTGGCATTGGCTCTGTCAGACATGGGAGAAGCTTCTGACAGCTTTTCATAGAACCCAGACCCCCAGTAGCCCTCTGCAACCAAAACCTTTTCACATAAACCTAATATATTTTTTTCTTCTAGGTGCTTTCAATGCTTCATTCTGCCCTCATACTTCTGGCTGTCGTGTTCAGGTGATTGCAGAAAACCAAATTGAGCTTGACATTTCTGAACCCAAGGTCTCTGTTACAGTGATGATACCGGAAGGAAGAACGCTGGTTCTGGTACGTGTATTACATAAATGTACTTAAAAATGTTATTCTCAGTTCCACCCTTCATTCAGAGATAGATGCAAAGATGAAAGCCAAAAAGGATGAATTTTTTAATACCGTGTTTCAGATTTTTAGGATCTTTTGCACTGCTTTTGGTTTTATTTTAAATTTTTAAAGTACTCTGCACTGTTTTTATTGTACACTGCTTGTAGCACCACAACTTTGAGAGGCATATGCAAAGTTTATTTTCCTATATTTTGGTTAAAATCTTACAGGTTTTGAAAACATCTGGAATGTATAATGAAGCAACATTTAAATATGTAAATGCCTTAGCTTATGCCTTTTTATTCTTCTCTGAAATGTACGACTTAGCTTTCTTATTTTTTTAAGGAAAAGATCTTAGTTGTTCCAGCAGACACCTACAGTTACAAAATTCTTGACAAAAAGACAGTGGACAAGTCATTTGATTTTATCAGCCAATGTGGAGGAAACAGTTTTTATATTGAGTAAGCATCACTTTCTAAAAAACTGAACATTGACAATAAACTGGGAATAATCTTACTTTTACTCTGTGTTAAAGAGCTGTCTTAAATCCCTATAATTGTGCTTCATTAAAATGCTTTTCATGGCTTGTGCTGGCCCATTAAATTTCCATGAGTCATTTTTCCATGACTTTCTATTGCAAACGCAATGTAAAGGTAGAGCTTTATTGCTCACAGTACAAAAGAGGAAAATCTATATCATCTCCTGTCTTTGGTATTTCCATCTTTGGTATTTGGTTTTTTGTTTGGCATGTCTGAACTGATACAACTAATACGCAGTGCTATGAAAAAAATCTCTTACCTGCATGTTCAAAGCCATTCACCCCTAATTTAATTAAAGTCTATCCTTGCATGTGTGCTGATGCCATCCTTATGTCAGACTGTTTGAAAGACAGAACCCTAATTTACTGAACCACTGCAAAGCACTCTCATAACAATTCCTGAGTGCCAGCACTTACACGATTTATATTTCAATTTAAATAGCCCAGAACGATCATCAGCCTTCTGTAAGGACTCTGTGAGGTCACTGGTGGCTTTCTACAACCACGGAGCCCTGCCATGTGATTGCCACAGCGCGGGTGCCACGAGCCCTACGTGCAGCCCCCTGGGAGGGCAGTGTGTGTGCAGACCCAACGTCATCGGTCGCCGGTGCAGCCGATGCCAGACTGGCTACTATGGATTCCCATTTTGCAAGTGTAAGTATGTGCTTGCACTCCTTCAGCTCCTGACCCGACCACCTGCTTAATCCTCTGAATTTACTGCAGATGTACTGCAGCCTGACTACTCTTTGTAGAGCCTGATCCTGTGAGAGGCTGGTCAAGCCATTTTAGCTTCACCATAGCATAGCTTTCAGCTTAAGGCAGAAGAAATCCCATTCCCCTAAAGCACACCTAGTTCATGGTGTGCTTTTGCATGTGTTGTCTGATCAGGTATGGTAGGCTTACCATATTGGTTAAAATCCATATTGCCACTACTTCAATGAAATGGTTTTTTTCTGCACTGACTGCTAAATCATTACAGGTTGTTAATGTTTAATCCCGTTTTACACCTTCAAACTTTTCCACAGACAGTCAGAGACACAGCATTCCTAATTCCTCATATTCTGATGTTAATAGTACCAACAGATCTGTAGATTGCACCAACAATCTGCAGCTGCCTTCCTAGATACTATACTTGAGTTTATAAACATTATTGCTTTACAAAAGTGATGCTCTTCATGCCAAAACTACTTTTTTTAATCCTTGTCAGTTTTGGCAAGGGATAAACGTCTGTTTTGAAGTTAAGCAACCAATCCGTGGAAAAGAGCCAAGCACTAAACCTGCTCTTTGAAACTATTGTTGCAGTCAGATATTTGGTTTCTGTGACCCTGAACTTTAAACTAGTGAGAGAAAAGAGTAATGTCTTCTATAAATAAAGGTTGTGTGTATTTGTTGCATATTCAATAAGAGTTGATTGTTGTAAGATGAGATGTGATTGATTGTAGAACAATTTCTTTGATCTAGTATGCAACTGCGGGCAACGTCTTTGTGATGACGTGACTGGTAAATGCATTTGCCCTCCACGAACTGTGAAGCCAAAATGTGAAGTGTGTGAGAAATATTACTTCAGCTATCATCCCCTTGCTGGCTGCAAGAGCTGTAACTGCTCAGAAAAAGGAGTTGTTGATGTGGCAAGCCCTGAATGTGATAAAACCAGTGGGCAATGCAAGTAAGTTTGGGTTATGTACGTTACAAACAATGTGTGAAGGGTTTGCTGCAAAGCTCTTTTTAGGTGTTTGGAGAGGGTATAGGAAATATAGGGCATTAAGTCTTCAGTGTGAGCAAAGTGGATTTTATCCATTGTGAACAGTTGTAAACTAACCCAAGCTTTGTGGAAGACTGAGGTCCCTGTAATTATTCATATGTTCACAATTCCCCATTTTTCTGTTAGCAGGTGCTTGCCTTGAGTAATGCACAGGCACATTTTCCAGCTATAAATCTTCTTCCAGCTCTGCTTACCTGTATTCAACATCCATATTTTACACCTTGGTGTACAGAGGGAGTAGTTCTGCACTGCAAGCACTGAATAGCTGTACAAGTCTAATACTATTGTGAGCATTTTTATCCTTCAAAGTCAAATCCATTCCTAGTCAGTTCCATGGCCATTTAAAATGTCACACTATGCAAAATCTGAGAACAATAATAATCTGCAGCTTTTTCTCTGTGGAAATCATAAAGTTGTGTCATAGCCATGCAATCCCTTCAAATATCCACCTGGCTGTTGTTTTATTTTCCCTTCCTTGCTCCATTCCTACCTCCATTATTGACTCTCCTCTGTGTTTGTTGATAAAGATGCAAACCAGGAATAAAAGGACGTCGGTGTGATCGGTGTGCTCCTGGAACTTACGGTTTCCCTAACTGTGTGCCATGTAGCTGTAACAGAGATGGAACAGAACCGGGTGTTTGCAATCCCCAGACAGGAATTTGTCTTTGCAAGGTCAGATAAATCAAGTTACTTCTGCATTCACAAGCATAGTTTGCATGTTAGTGACTATTTCATATGTAATGGGGTGAATAAAGTGAGTTTATAATTTAAGTTTTCAGTAAAAAATTAAATGCAGCTGTACAAAGCCATCACACTTCACAATATGTGCACAGATTATCATGGAAGCATTGAATACCATTTTTAATGGCTTCAATATCTGTCAGTTGTACAGGTGGTCTTAGGTTTTGCAGGATGTTAGAGAGCTGCAGAGTAGATGTCCATTGATTCACTGAAGCAGTCTGTATCCTGCACAGATCCGCTTTATCCATCTGTATTTTGCCTTTTGGATGTTAACCAAATCCCATGCTTTTTTTAGCCATATTATGTCAGTTGACATTTTACCATATCAATATAGCTAGGAAGTCTTCTTTTGTTCTGATCTGCATAATTAAATGTGATAAATGTGAACTTTCACAAGTGACCTTTTATATTGTGGGTTTGCAAAAGCCAGCAGGAGGGTTTTGGTGAGGAAGTTACCAGCTGTCTCTGACTAATATTTATTACTCAGTGGTTCACATTATAAACTGGAAAGACAGCTCATAAGATAGCCTCCAAGACAGTTTTATTTGCATTTGGAATACAGTCTATCCAGACAATCACAGATGTTAATTCATTTGTTTCTATACATTTAAATAAATATTCTTTCATAAGGTTTGTTTCATGTGCAGGAAGTTTTGGGGACCTCAGCAAAGCAAAAAGAAAAGCACTGAAATTTCTTTGAACTCTGCCTTACCAGGAAAATGTTGAAGGTGCAGCATGTGACACTTGCCGACCAGGATCTTTTTATCTGGACCCTTCCAACCCCAGGGGATGCACACCTTGCTTTTGTTTTGGGGCAACCAGCAACTGTCGCAGCACAGATCGTCGTAGAATCAAGGTGTACCAAAGATTTTTTTTCTTTTCTATCATGAACTTACACTTGTTCCGTTAAGGAAATTCCAGATTTCTTCCAAAGTTGAAAATATATTTTGTTAATTCCTAAGGATGAGAAATATTCTCCAAGCAATTCTCCAAGTGAAGATGTAGTGCAGCCTTCTTAAGATTAGGTGTAGTCTGAAAGTGCCGTTCAGCAGAAATGGCCCTTTTCACCTGTTTGTTTACAAGTCACTAGTTGGACTGAAGTTGAGTGGGCCTTTATCTTGGTTGCTTTATCTTCAAACTCTGTGTCAGTGATCTCCTTCAAGATGCTTTGATAAGCACATATCATTTTACATGTCCATGTTGTAGATGCATTCTTAAGAATTGTGATGGATTCTACAGAGATTGTAAAAATTGTCTTTCTTCCCTCCCTGTAAGAGACCTGACATCAAGTGTGAGAAAAAAAGATTTTTAGTAGCATAAATGAAGAGTAAAATGGCTGAAGACTGAAAAAAAACACAAGAGAAAGGAAAGGAAAAGAGAGCTAGAATGGTGGATGAGGAATTTAGTTAAGGTTTAGATATAGACTAGATGCAATCCAGATTGTGCCCTTTACTGTTTACAAGCAAAAGATGAAAATGTGGCCTAAGTGAAATCAGTAGAAAATTTCCTCTAGTCATTACTTGTTCTCACCAAAAACTGTGAAAACATGTCTATCTTTTTATTACTCTGGCCAGTCAAGGGCAACACACCAGAATCCAGAGCTGTTCTGATACATACACATTGTGCTCTCTTTCCTCCAGCACAATGATAAATTAAAAGAGGCGTGGTCTTTCATGAAGCAACAGCCATAAATATAAAATGTGCATTAAAGAGCCAGAATATTAGGCTACATTGCCTGCCACTCCAAAATTTCATGCCATGTCCCCTCCCTAACAGTTAACCTGGTCCAAACCCTGTCTTTTAGGTTAGTGCCTTGGGTTTGATTTTGGAATGGACTTTAAAAAGCATCTCCAAATTATATCCTTGGGTTTGTGTGCACAATTCCTAGTCACCCCCAAAAGGCTATGTCTTCATGTGGCTGAAGACAGAATTTAGTTTCCAGGTGACAAACCAAATGCCTGCATCCCAAGTAGCTCTGGCACATCTTTACATTTACACTCTCTTTTGAGGTCCATGCAACATTCATTGTGCAAAGATTTAGGCTGGCTCTGAAGGGCTTGGAACTCATGCTCAGGGAATTACAGAGGCTAAATAGTTTCTTCTCATTGCTTGGTGCTGGTAAAGTTTAATAAAGGATGAAACAAACTTTTACTTCCTTTATGTATTTTTCATTAGTTTGTGGACATGAGGAACTGGCACTTGGAGGCAGTAGATGAAAATATTGACATTCCAGTCACTTTCAATCCAGTCAGTAATAGTGTGGTGGCTGATGTTCAAGAATTGCCTGCTTCTGTGCAGAATTTGTACTGGAAAGCACCACCATCCTACCTGGGAGAGAAGGTAAATGCCACCTAACTCATCTGTTTTAGTAACATGTAATCATTTTTTTGCCAACATCATCAATAAAGAGTCTCACTGTTTTTCTTAGATAAGTTTCTCTCTCTTCCCTTTCTTACCTGTCATGCCAGGAATCACAACATTTTACTTCTGAATACAGTGTTGCAATTAACCAATAACACAGAATTAATCATATTGCTTGCTGCCAGACAGGTCGTTATGTGAACAGCATGATCAAGAGCTCGATGGCTCAAATGGCTCAAGGAGCTGGTACCTTCAGCTGCTTCTCTGAAGCCCAGAACATGTAGAACTTGCCTATGTGGCTGCTCTGAAACCCAGAACACAGAGGGCTTGTCAATCCTTTGGATTCTCTAGAGTATGTCCTGGGCAGATTTCCAAAGGAGTAAAAGGTGATTATGTGCTCAGTGGAACACGAAAAACCCCAGCCTTTTGCTTTTGATATATTGCTTGGGAAGAGCATCAACTGGTTTTTACCCTTTGTGTTCTTTGGGCTGCTTGCTGCTCTCTCGACTCACGCATGGGAGCAGTCTTCTGCTCATGGTTAATACCATCAGCATCTCAGCCTGAGGATCACACTGACCAGGGGTCTTGGACAACGGTGACTTCCAGGCCCAGAGCTCCCCTCTTTGGAACTCTGACAGTGCCAATACTTACCAGCCAGTTGCAGGACACACAGGCTTTTCAGATGCAATCCTGCTGACACGCAAGGGAAAACAAATGGTGTAGACATCAAGGCATGAAAGATGGTACAATTTTTTAAGTTTCTCCTAGTCCTCACTTTAAAGACTAGAGCAGTATTTTTCCTCCTGCTCTCCTATATTTCTCAGGTGAACAGCACTTTTAGTTAGGGTGCTTTTTGTTGATGTTATAAAGGTTCTTGTTTCAGTGACTACAAATTATTTTTGGAATAAATTTCATGTTAAAGCATATGTTATCACCTGCAGTGTTAAAACAAAAGTACTTTTGTTGTTCCATAACAAGATATAAAGCAGGCAATAACCTTTTTTAAACACAGCTATTAAGATCAGTGCTATGAGTTTTATGTTGCATGTCACAGTACCTACCTAGGCCTGCCATGACTTGCTTTTATTTACAGTGACAACACTGCAAATAAAATATCTCTAATTTGGGTCCTGCTTTTGCTGTATGCTGTGTGTGAGTGTATATTTTAGCCCAGGCAATACTGCAGTAATGAATGTCCCACCAAAATGCTATCTAGCTGTGAGTTTACAAGTTCATAAATTTACTGATTATTCACGTTATTGTGTTCTGAAAATGTCAGGGTTTGGTCTGCTTCCAGTGATAGCATCTCTTTTGGAAAATATGAACAAGATCACTTCAGCTATTTTTCATTATGATGAGGGTATAAATACTGTTTTCCATGATCTGAAACCTTTTAACTGGTTCCACTGGAACATTTATATTTAGCAGAGTGTATTTTCTTTTCTCTCTCAGTCTTTTGTTTACAAAGTTAAAAGGGAATCAAATGTAAAATGTATAGCAGTGAAGAAACTAAGAGTAATTGAGAAATTCAGATCGTTGTCCCCATTTTCTTTTATGTTTTAACATTCTATTTAATAGACCACTCTTGATGTTAGAAAATACTCTACATACAGAATACAGAGGTCAGTTTGTAACACCAATATTGTCCTACAAAAAAACAAACAAACAAAAAAAAAAAAAACATTGAAAAAGAAGTAATTTAACAGCCTCTCAAATGGTGCAGTTCTGAAACATGTTAAACAGGAAATCAACTCTAATTTGAATTTTCTTATGCTTTTGTAAAAGAATTTATTTATACAGGGTGGTTTGATTGTGTTGGCAAACTATAACCAATGTTCCAAATGATGCTTTTGGAAATGCAGTTGGCTAAGGAGAATAGCCTTAATTATGGACCTGTGATCCGAAGAACAAATTTAGTGTTGAGATGTCAGTATTTTGTTTGTAATTCATCAGAGATATGGAAAGGGGTAGACTGAAGGTGGTGCTTACCTGTAGAACAGCAGAACCTGACAAAGCAGTTCTTCCATGGCAAAACCAAGGATAAGATGTGAGGGCAAATGCCAAGGGGTGCAAACCAAAAAAGGATATCCATGGCAAAATGCCTGATTTCACCTAATACCCACAAACCTTCCCTCAAGTCTCTTGTTGGAACAAAAGCTATCTAGGCTGTGCCTGGAGCTTCCTTTGCTCCCAGTGTTTTTTACTGAGTCACTGACACAGCGCCCAGGGAAGGGCTGTGTTTGTTGGGTCATTCAAACACACTTGCCTGTGTTTGTTCTGGGCAGCAGCCCTGTGTTTGGTTGGGTTTGAGGCTGCCTGTGGTCATCTCTGGTTGAGCCAAAAGAAGTGTGGTTTCAGCTCTGCCTGCAGCCACAGTCTGATACCAGTAGAAATCCTGTCCTGAAGGTGGAGCAAACATTTCCTGATTGTGTTCATGTTTTCATTAAGTTTAGAAAATGCTGGCCTGTGAAACCCACCTTTAAACATGCTTAGTCTGACTTCTTTTTATCCATGGCTGTTTGTTAGGTTTGCCACCACTTTCACTGTTGGTCTTATGTCTACTCTTGATGCACCAAATCTGTTCTGTAAAGTCAGGGGAAGAACAATGTTCATGTGATTTCTCCATGGCACAGGTGGTGTGAACCCAAGTATGAAAAAAACCCCATGATGCAGGTAACCTTTCAGAGAACAGTACCTGCTCAAAAAGTTACATCAGATACACACAGCAAACAAAATAGAAAGTAATTGCTTACAAACAACAGTATTTTCATATTTTTTCTAAAGAATAAAGAGAAAGTGTGTTATTTATAGTGCTGGAAGATGAGATAAACTGGAATACAAATTTATATTATTATCAAGCAATAGTGCAATAAAGTATCTCTGGTCTTGTGCATTTTGTTACAGCTTTCTTCATATGGTGGCTTCCTAAGTTACCAAGTGAAATCTTTTGGCTTACCTAGTGAGGGCATGGTTCTTCTGGATAAGAAACCTGATATACGACTAACAGTAAGCTTTGAAATACTGTTTTTTCTTATAAGCAACACAAATACCATATTTTTTATGTTACTTAACAGCTATGGCAAATTTTGCTCTTATACTGTACTTAACTATTAAAACAACTTGCTGTGTTTCTATAAAAGTGATTTTGCTGCATTTTGCTCAAAGCCAGCAACGCATCCGTCTCTGTTGCCAAAGTAACATATTATTAAGCATTACTGATTTGAGAGCAAGTAAAAAGATAAAACAGGATTTTCTCTGTAGAATATGCCTGTAGAAAAAAAAAAAAATGAATGCATTGCACACTTGTCAACAACTATGGCCTCATCTCTGCAAAAGATGTCCTGGATTTCATGTGTAATTAATCTCATTTTCCGTGAGAATTTTTTTTGGGATAAAACTAAGCATAACTATAAGGCTTCAAGGGGGTGAAATAAAAATGCAATTTAGGTTTATAGTTTTTTAATTTAACCACTTTAGGGCCAAAATTGAAATCCTTAACTGTTTGTTGAAATTCTGAAGGAAGGGTTTCGTTTCCTCAGACCATCAGAAATACTAACTCATTATTCTAGGATTCTTATTGGGAAACGTACCTCATAAACTACTACCGTAATGCCCATAGTTGCTGGTGCACCAGTGCACCAGGATGCAAAGGAGAGTGTTTCAAAATGCAAAACCACTTTTATTCTAAAGTAATGACTAGTTCCTATGAAAATTGATCGGCATGGTTCTGGTTCATGGTTCATTTGATTCTCTTGGTGCTTTACTTGAAAACAAGATTGTTAATAGGCAAAATCAGTGAAAACCTTGCTGGCACTAGAACACTTTCCTGAGAAAAAGAGGTAAAGTTTTCCTGGTATTACTTAGTTTTAATCCCCTGAAGAACAGGATTAATGTGCTTCAGCAAATTTTGTTGCATCTGAACATTTTCCTGTAACAAGCAGTGAAACAGCAATGTTATGTCCTCTTTCTCACATAGGGCCATCAAATGGAAGTTGTTTATGTGGATCCCAACAACCCACTGCCTGATCGTCAATATTATGGCCGAGTGCAGCTAGTTGAGGTAAGAACTGAAAAGGGAATGGTCTTCTCTTTTCTTCACAGAGTCACATAAAAATACACACTTGCAGAATATGTGCAGAAATACCAAATACTTGGTAACAGTGATGAATATAAACACTGTAGACCTTAAATACAAAGAACATTTTTTATCTTTCTTTACTGCCACATCAAACCTGGGTTCTGGTTCATGACACCTAATTTTAGCACCTCTGAGTTAAGCATCTTGTCCAATGTAGCCATTAACACTCCCTCCAGGGCCAGTGGAGTAATACTGAATCACTCCTCAATAGAAGGTGATTCATTGCAGCCACAGACTGTACTTAATAGGGATGGAATGAATTGTTATCTGTTTTCCTTGGTGTCTAGGTACCTAGTTTAGAGTGGGGTGTCCAACCTTCAGATAGGTGAATTTAGCAGGGATTGTACCTACCTTAAATCTGTGCTCAGAAGGACAATCTGGGTTATTTATTTCATATGCAGGCAAAAAAGATGTTTCTTCAAGCCAAATTCTGTTTTCAACAATGCTGTGTTTATTAGCAGCAAGAAAGCATATGAAGGCAGCCCTGAAAGATTGGGTTTCTAGGACTTCACTTACTCTTAAAAATAAAAGTATTTTCCTTCACCCTTTTATGGTTTGGTGGGTGATATCTAAAAGACATTTGGATGACTGAAGAAGAACCTACAGGCTTCTTCGCTTTTCAATACCTCAAAGCCATACTTACCTTGCACAGTAAAAGCTACATCCCTTTCTTTATGCTCATTATTCTTTTTTTCCACCTATCCTATGTCTATTCTCCTGGAGTCTCTTTCACCCCACACCGATTGGCACTAGACGAGTCTGTTCCATGGGTGTTTTCTCCCTTTTTCTGTCCTCTGGCCTTCTTTGAAGCTCCTCTTTTTAAGAAGCTGCAGCATTGTGCTCGTTTTGTACTCTCAACGTGCAGGGCAACTTCAGGCACGCCAGCAGCAGTAACCCGCTATCCCGAGAAGAGCTGATGATGATCCTGTCCAGGCTGGATGGTTTGCACATCCGGGCCCTCTACTTCACGGAGACTCAGCGCCTGACGCTTGGGGAGGTCGGGCTGGAGGAAGCCAGCAGCGAGGGCAGCGGCAGCGTCGCGCACAGCGTGGAGACGTGCTCCTGCCCTCCGCAGTACGCCGGTGACTCATGCCAGGTAGGAAACGCTCGCCTCCACGCTGTGCCATTATCTTTTGCCTACAGCTATACATACTGGGTTAGTTAAAGGAGCTGGATGGTTATTAAAGTAATTAAGTGTGCTCTTTGTAAGCCCATACACTTTCAATGGCTCAAGTGCTTTCACTGTCTAAGAAGCACTGTAGGGTTGTTCTACCCATGATTGCTGTTATGGAGCTGCAAATGTCATTTTGCATGTGTAAGGCACTATAATGAGGGATTCTTCTGTGATGCCCTCTGAGAGGCTGAATAATCTCTTAGTTTAATGGAGAGAAGGTCAGAATTGACTTACTCAAAGTCTGTGAGGCCATACACAGCAGAGGAGATTCCTGGTGTTTCTTATTTTAGCAGGGTCCAAGGGAGGTAGCCTGAATCCAGGTAATTCAGGATACTATTTGTGTAGAAAAACATGTGGAATCTGAAATTAACATGCAAAAAATATTTGGAGATATGTTTATGAAAAGTAGGGTAGGCTTTGCAAAGTAATACTATTAGCTGAAAACTGGCAATGCAGCAGTATATCCTGTCCCTGATGCAGTTCCTGTAGCTGTAATTCTTTTGGTTGTCACTTTGCTTAGCTTAGAGCTTGGCTGTTGCCATTTGTAAGCACCCAATGCAGCAGAATAAAGCACCAGAGAGATAAGCAGTGTACAAAGTGCACAAAATATGAGGAATTACTCTCAGAAAAAGGTTGAGCGTTACTGTAAAGTAGCAATTGCTGCACCAACCTTGCAAAAGCTTTTTGAATTGAGAATGAATTAATAATATCTAGGCTGGAGCAGCTGCAGAGAGACTGAACAAAAGCATGTATGACTGGCTTACATTTTATGTGTGCATCCACTGCTCAGGACAGCTAATTCATCAACTGCAGAAAAACCATTTTGGAAATATTTTTTATTTTTTCACACTTTTGTTGCTCTGTGCCACACACAAATTGATGAGCATTGACTGAAAATTCTGCTGCCATCCCATTGCTTTCAACGTACTGCCTTGGTTAAACTAAGTTTAACAGGTTTTTTTATGAAACCTGGTGAAAATAAAAAGCCAAAGGAAGTGATCAAGACATTTACGGGGTAGTTCGTAAGCCCAGTATGTTTATGCAGCATTACTCAGGTAGTGATTTACTGCTCTAATCACCAAGCTCTGTCTGGCTGCCTTAGGTGGGGAGGAGGTGATGCCTGCCACACCCTGACTTAGGTATATATTGAGCTACAGGAACTGCGGGGTTACTTGTTAACCTCAGGAACAGAGCTGTGTGCTGAGCGCCTTGACTCACGGATAAAGTTTAAAGGTGGGGCCCATCACGGCACAGAACCTCATTAATCTGAGTCAGAAGCTGGAGAAGAAGGGGGCGTAATAAGAGAAGGAACGGTGAGCACTGAAGGGAAAGCAGCGAATGTTCACAGAGGAGCCAAAGTGAAATGATGGCCCAAGCACAGAGGCCAAGAAACGTAGGATGGCTGGTTGTCACTTTAGTGTCCCTTGGGCATTGTTTAGCACGAGATATGCAGCAGAGGCTCTCCTATCCCCACCTTCAGGAGAGGAGTCAGTGGCAACAAGTTCAAATGGATTTTTATCCGAGAGAGGTAATTTGCTCATTTTTTCTTCCACACTTGCTTCCTTCTTTCACTTTGTTTTTAAATAAACTAATTTGGTAACAACTTATGCATTACTTTATATAGAAGTAATGAGAGTGTTAATCTAATGTCTCAAAGTACTTTACTAACAAAAGTGTGTACAAGAGGTTTCTTTTAAATTGCTGTTTACTTGAAAATAATGATCCTAAAAAGCACTTGAAAGTGCCTAGAACTTTATCTTCCTGTGGAATAGATTTATCATTTGTGTGGAATCACAAATGCTGCTTCAAAACCAAAGTGCCCATGTACTCCAAATGTATCATTTTAAAGACAGCATAAATAGAAAAACAAAAGGCTGTACAGATTTTTTTCCCAAATGCAATTAGATGTATTTTTAAAATGTGTGATTTGTTTTTCTCTCCAAAAGGAGACTTTAGGTAAATAAAATTCATATGCATTAGAGCATATATTTTACTCATTCATGCTGTTTAATGTATTTCAGACCCTAGTTTCTTTTGAAGCTGTGTATATTGGCTCCCTGTTATTCAGGGGAAATATTTACCCTTTAAAAAATGTATCTGAAAAACTTCAGCCATCTGTTCTAAATTTAGTCCTTGCTCACAGTGAAGTCAGTATTCAAACGTGTTGTATTAGTCTTCTGCATACTACTTCTTTTTTTTTTTTTCAATTATCTTACCTGTAGAGAAGGCAAGGGTGCCAGTAGTGATTGTTGTTTCAACAGCAGTAACTCAGTATTCCGTTTGGGATCTGCCTTGTGAAAGATGAATACTTTTTTCCCTCTGATAGTTCTGTCATTGAAAAACTCTCTGGTTAATCCTGCCTCTGCATAAATACTTATCCCTCCAACCACTGGAATGTGATTTGTGACACCATCCCACAGACCCTTTGTTCTTCAGATTGGTCCCATCAGCCTTGGTGGTGCACTTAGTATGAGAAAAGATTTATGTCTTTAGAGTTCAACTGTCTGTTGTTTTCTGCATGTCGTTGGGGCCAGCCCCTGCCCGTGAGGCAGAGGCAAGGCATAGGTGCAGCTCACAAGAACACTGCCGGAGGCGGGAACCTGGGAGGTGCTGGCTTCGTGGGGAGCACAGCTTTCTCCCTGCTTCTGTACAGCCTCTGATCTTCCTTGCACCACACCAGCTTAGTTCCTAGGGAAAAAGTGCTGCCGAATAGAAAGGATAGACTTATGTCCAGTCATTTTTAGTGTGGTTGGTGGGCCAGGAGTATGCCAGGAGACGGTGGGTGTGAATTTTTCATCTTATGCAGGAGAGCTTCGTGCCCAGGAGGAATTCCTTGTGCTTTCCCTGCCCATGCCAAGCAAGAACCTGGTTTTAACATATTAGTTACTACCTCCCTGCTGTAAGCAAACAAACTTGGTGTCTCTTGCTTCATTCATAATGTCCATCTGGTTCAGCTCCCTGTTTAAATCCAGCTGTGATCTGACAGGCTGTGCTTCTGCTCCTGTGCCCTCAATAGTTGGAACATTCTTCTCATGCTTCCCCAGGCTCCAGGGCAAGCCTGTACTTAGACATTAGACCAGTGTATGTTTTGTTACATCACCTAGCTATGTCTAGGTGTGGCTTTAGCTCTTGGTAGACTAAACTGTGGAAGTCGCAATGAACGTATGTAAAAGGTATCCAGAATTATTTCCAAGGAATACACTGTAGTGAAATTAGTATCAAGATATAACCACTAATTGTAAGTGAGATTTCCAGATGTTCTTCTTTAGATTCACACGACAGTGTTCTCATACTCAAATATTTTTCTGTGGTTTAGAAATCATATTCTACACCTTTGTGTATAGCCAGAGGAAACATATTTTGCTCTGAGGTTAGAGTCAAAATGATTGAATCATTACTATCAAAGTGTCTAAAGCAAAGTGTCTAAATTTGTTCATCTCCATTCATTGCTATTTAATGCATTAAAAAACTTAAACAACATTATGAGCTTAGGAGAGCTTGGAGGGAAATGTACACCTTCATTACTCCTTGGAAATGGACAACATTTTCAAAATACACTTCTTGTAACATGTAAAACTTTCCACCAATGCTCACCAATTTTTTTCTTTCTGCTTGCTGTCCAGGAATGCAGCATTGGATTTTATCGTGAGAATAAAGGATTATTTGCTGGACGCTGTGTCCCCTGCAACTGCAATGGAAATTCAAATAGATGTCAAGATGGTACTGGAAAATGTATTGTAAGTAATTAGTAACATTCAATAAATTAATGGGAAGAAAAGGAGAAAAAAACATTTATCTTACTGCAGTATGAGCCATACAGTATTGGTAAATTCCAAGCAACTAAGAATAATCCTTGGATGCCTCATTCATAACAATTTTATATTGTTAATGAGCATAAGATGCATACACTTAAATGTACATTTAATGTAACTGTGGGTGATTGGAATAATTTGTGTCCTTATCTTCATTTTTTCTTTCCCCTGTAATTTTTGTTAGCTCCTAGTACAAAAAAGTCACCAAACTTGTACATAAGGAAATGTTTTTAGTTATTGGTAATAAATATGGGTCTTACCCTGGCATCTGCAGTCCTGAGATTTTTGCAAATATTTGTATAATGCTGACGAACAGTACATTCATGCATAGCATAGTCTTTGCAAAATCTCTTGTTTAAAGCTTCAGTGCATCTCCACTAATCGTAGTGTACGGCTAGGTGGGTTAAAAAATACTGAATTAAATAAGATGAAATAAAAGTAATAGAAGTCAGATTAATTAGAAAATTTCAGCTGTTTCAGATTTTGCTCCCTGGCACTCTGTATTAAACCCAAAGCAGCCCCATGGGAGTGGATCAGCCCTCAATAATGGAAGTGTGACACTTGGCTGACTGTGCTTCTCCAGTTTGTATCCATGATGCCTCTTTGAATAGTTTGTCTTGAAAAATTCCCCCTTAAAAACTTTTGACTAATTTTTCATGTGCTGTGTAAGCAAGAACCTTGCCAACACCTTTCACGGTCTGTCTTTTCTGTTACTTCTTCCTTGTTTGCAGTGCATCCATTCTGCCTGCGGCGCATTCCTGTGCGTTATGTCATCCTTCCTGACTTTGTTTCAACCAACCATGTTGCTTTAATGGAAACTATAAACCAATTCAGCACATTCTGGGAGATGACTTACAGGCTGCTGCTTTGGAGGGGCAGGACAGGCCGTGACAGGAAAATGCTGCAGCACGGCAAGAAAGACCAGGAAGTTTCATTTCAGATTAGAATTATGAAAGCAAATTTTACTTTCACCTCATGAAGTATGTGATCTAGGTTTTCTTTATCCCATCCTTCTCACAGCTGGATTAACTTTCAGATAGATAGAGCTTAATCAGCCCTTGGTCCTGGGACAAGATTTAGGGCAAGCAAAGTCATCCTGAGTAATGTGGTGAAAAACGAAAGCCCTGAGGGCCTTTATTTCCATCATGAACCTCTGCCTAACCAAGAGCGAGTTTGTCTCTCTGTAGAGGAGCCATGGGACAAAAACCTGATGTGGTGCAGAGAAGACAAGGAGGCTTCCCACTGCGGAGCCATCAAGGTCCACATCCAAAGTGCAAAGCTTGTTCACTTGGTTTCCTGCTCTCACATGGAGCCCCAGGCAGGAGTACCTACATTTGTCAGTGTCTCTCCAGCGACAGTCTCCAGAGGAGGCTGTGTGAGGGAGGCTCAGCCCAGGCTGGCTGCTTCCCCTGTGGCAGCAGCACAGCCCTCCCTGGCTCAGGCAGTCGCTCTCCAGCTGCTGTGTGCTGGTGGAAGGAGAGGAGTGCACTGCCCTGCTGCTGGGAGCAGGGGACAGCAGAGGGCAGGAGGAGGTGGAGGAGGCTGGACCTGGTTCTCCTGTGTAGGCAAAAGGCATCTCTCTGCCATTAATCAGGCTTTGTGTCCTCGTGGTCCCTGCCCTTCCTCCTGGAAGGTGCATTCCCTCAGCAGCAGCATGGTGCCGAGACTTGCTGGTCCCATGGCATGTTGCTTCATGCCACGTAGCCCCATGGGCTTGACGTAAGTTCAGGGGTTCTGCTGTGGCCCTGACACACTCTGCTCTGACTTCCTTGTGCCATATGGGTGCATATGGAGTCAGCTGGAAGTTTTCCTTGAGGGTTTGGAGATGCTGTGACCCAGGGCTGTCTCTGACCCTGTAAAACTTGAAGGAAGAAGACCCATGAGAGAGTTGCTACTCTGGCTTCATTGCACTGTGCCTAGGGAGCTCCATGTAGCTAGAGGAGCAGCATGGCACATTTAGAGTGGCTTATATGTGAAATAGCTGAAATTTTCTTTGCAATTACAGAATTGCTTCAGTTTCTATACACAGAGTGAGCAAAACAAAAAGCCAGGAGATAAACTTGGGGGGATGAGAGGAGGTTGCTCTAAGGTGAGCCCAGCACATATATTTTAAATCTCTTTTACTTTTTCTGCAGTTGAATTTATTATTCAGGGTTATAAAAATTGACAGTAGTTTTTCAGAAAATTCAGAAACAGTCTGAATTTTCCATTAGGTTTCTGCAGGAACATATGCACCAGCTTTTATAGAGGCCGTATTTTAAAATGGTTTATTTTGCAAACATAGTGCCTTTGTGATACTTGGTGTCAAATGGCTCATATGGGAACGGGAGCTTCTCCTGTTCTCTCCCTGAACCTTTTATCAGTGAGCCACAGATTTAATTCTTTAACCAAAATGAAAACAAATTAGGGGTTGCTACCTGAGGGAAGAGCTCGTGGTTGAGGGAATCTGGTGTGAAGAAATGTGAAGGAGAATGGAATTTTAGAGAAGATGGGAGAAGCAGAGCTATTTCTCATTTGTAGGGGAGAACGCTCTCTTCTGCCAGTCATGGTAGTAGGGTCTTCAGTAGCGCTGAGCCATCAAGGTCCCTGAAATGGAAGCAGAGTTTGCTCAGTGACTGCTTCCAGCCAATTTCCTGCTTTCTTTTTTCCATCTTTTGCTTTGTTAGTAAGCCTTCAGCTCTGTGGGACATTCGATCCGTCTGTTGCACAGAAGACAAGCAGCTGTAGAACTTGGGAGTGTGAATGCCTCTGGACTGTTGGTCATTTGGAATTTTTATTATGGCTGCTTACGTATTTTTATGCTTCCTACGTATTTGAACAACTTCTATTTTAAATTAGCAATGCTTTATGTAATGCAAAGGCAACTTCCTCATTCTGCCTCCATAAAATATAAATGTATGACAATTAGCACTAGAATTAAGAATGTTTCTAAACCAAGATACAATTCCCAACAATTTTATCATGGAAAAAGTGGCTCAGCTGCATCAGTTTCAGTTGTATTCTTAGCTTTTGCTTCCCATCGTTTATTTCAGTTACTACAGTAAAATACAAGTAACACATAACACTGAAGAAACTACATAAAACTCAATTCTGATCTGAATCTACTAAGAGTAACAATTTTCATACTTATTTAATGAGAATTTTTAAAGGAATGTACTTGGGCTTAATTGGTTGCATGCTTTTAGATTGTATCTGCTTTCTAATTAGTGTTAAGATGCAAAATTTAAAGTTTTATATAAATGTAGTGATTTTTAATTGTAATATCAAGACAGAGTGCATTAATGGAATGCTTCTTTACTAACTATGCACGTGATTGAGTTTCTTTAAAAATATGTTGAGTTCAACTTGTTTATCTGTTGCTTTTCCACAAGAGGGAGGAAATTGTGCTTTCTACAGTTAGAAAATTGACTGAAACCGCTATCCTGGTTGTTAAGGCAGTTTGGCAATAAATGCTGGATTATGTGGAAGGAAAAGAGCATATTCTCTGAGTAAATTAGCTGCATTTTTTAAAATAACAGTAAAGCCATATTGAGTGATACAGCACTGCTAACTATCCTGCTTGTTTCCTTTTCAAGGACTGTCAGTATAATACTGCTGGGGAGAAATGTGAGCACTGCAAAGATGGTTATTTTGGAGATGCCACTCAGGGTTCCTGCCGGGAGTGCCCTTGCCCGTATACAAACAGGTACAGTAAAAGCTTGTAAGAAGAGTCAAGCAGGGGAGGAAAGAAGAAAAAATGGGGAAAAAAAAAAAAGAGAGAGAGAGAAAAAAGCCCCCAAAGCCCAAACTCTGCTACCATAGGAATATAATGATCTTCTTCTCTGTTCTCGTATTGAGAGCTTGATGGTCTGTCTCACGGCATTGCCTTTCTTAATAAGCTGAGTATTCCAATCCTCATTCAGATCCTGAACTTCAGAGGCACACTGCTCATAGCCTTGAGGACCCCCAGGCAGTGGTAGGGGGCTTATTTTCAAAACCACCAGCACTTCATTCATAGTGAGAAATACAGGATGGAGGTCTTTTCCCTTACACTGGGCATATCCAGAATCTTTCTTTTTTACTGGAATGTAAGATGTTTAACACCATTACTCTGGCTAGGAGATAAGAGGCAACAATGAAACAAGCCTTTTATAGAAATTCAGAAAAATTAGTAAGATACAAAAATTATATAAAAACATTTAAGGTCTTAAGCATATATCTAGAACTCTAAAAAGGTATGGTTGCTTTTCCTGTGAAAGCTCTGTTTGAAGTGCAAACATATTGAGATGAAAAGTGAAAAAGTGAAACTTCCTTGGATCTAATAACATTGCCAGGCTTTTAAAATTGGGCAATAAATTGCATTTTAAATGCATGGTATGTTTAGCCAGATTGTCATCATTGGTCAGTTCTGAAACATGGTAAATAAAATCAAATTTTTAAACAACCAAACAAAAAACAAAAAACACAAAAACAAAACCAAAAACAAACCCCTAAGCTCTAAATTGCTAAAAGCACCCCATAGTATTTGCCAGGTGCATTAGCACATACCAAGTAACCTTAAGTAAGAGATTTACACCATCAGACAATAGACAGGTTTATCACTTATCAGAGAACTCTCTGATAGATCTGGTTTTGACAGCCTCTTCTGCAGGTGCTTGCCTGAGGCTGACTGAACATGTTTTTAGTCATCGTTTGCTTCTAGAGTTCTGAAATATCTAGGGAGACCATAAACCTGTGCAGTTTCATAACTCCAGATTAGGGTGGTGAATACCATTCCTGACATAGGAAATGCACCCCACCTGGCATTACTGGAGTTGACAGTTTTCCATCTAGTCACATTCCTGTAATTCTTAGTGCACACCTCTGTCTTTGATACAGACTTGCTTTATCCAGCTATTCATAGGTTAAAAAATGAAAATAGCAAACATGGCCCTGCTTTATATCCTGTCTTTTCCTTCACAAACATTGAACTTTGGATCTACACAAGTCTGCTTGAAAGAGCAAAGAAAAATGTTCATTTTGTTAACCAGATCCTTGGATCCCAAAAATTGTGCACAACTCTACTCGGCCTTAGTTAAAAAAACCCTAAACAGTATTAGCTACATAAAAATATCCTTTAATGTTTTCATCCATTAAAAAGAAAGAAGGGAAAAGATACACAAACATGAGGAAATGTTGTCTAGCACAGGCTATTGATTCTTGCCTACTAAGATAAAATAACAACCCAGACTTTATTTTATTTTATGACATCACTATTAAGGTTTATTGTAGGTATTCCTTTGGGTAGCAAACTATTATACTCAGTCCATAGGGCCAGGAAATGATAATTTTTTTAGTCTAAGGAAATAAATCACACAAAAAAATATGAAACTTCAAAGAGTTAGTCACAGTAAATTATCTAAAGGCAATTAAATTAGCTGAGAAGTAATTTGGTGGTGTAAAAACTTTTTAATCTGGAAGTCATTAAACTGAACCTCTAGAGTGTAAAACCTATTTGATCATATGCTCACAATAATATTTTTGCTTCTTCTCAAAGATTTGCAACTGGCTGTGTGGCAAATGGTGAAGAAATCCAGTGTCTCTGCAAAGAAGGCTACACAGGAGCTCGTTGTGAACGGTGAGTTATCTGCTTCTCGAAACCAGGAGTTGTGAGAGACACAATTAAAGGAAGGATGTCTGTTGGGACAGACACATACAGACATGCACCTATGCACAGCATGCATGTACCTAAGGAGTAGCTATTTACATGAACAGCTGCTAAAGAGTGTTGCTGTAGTGTAATTCCAGTCACAAACCCAGTGCTCCCTGGAGAAATGAAAGCAATTCTTCACAGACTACTGACTGCACCATTTTTACCAAAAAGAGATGTCTGCCTCTTGGCCTAAGTGCCCTATGCCTTGCCTTATCCTGCACTCTGGTAATAATGAGTCCCACTTATTTCACCCCTTTCCAAGTTAAAAACATTTTCCCATTTCCTCCAGTGTACACGATGGTGCTCTGTGGCCTTTTCCAACAGGAACTACGTAACAGTTAGCACTGTACCCTTCATCCCAAATCATTCTGATGTGCTCCACAGTCGGAGCTTACACACACCAGGCTGAAGCCATCTCTTTTGCTGGAGCATTGCAGCAGTTTAGCAAGGCAAGAGACGAACAGCATGGCAGTTTCAGGCAGCCAGAGGAACCAATTTCACTGAGTTGCAAATTCAGAGAGAACTGAAGTGTAATGGAGTCGCGTTGTCTGGTTTGGAAATTTGAGGCCAATAAGTCATGATGTCTCATCTGACCACAGGACCTACAGCAGGACATAGTCTTATCCTTCAAGACTGGTGCCTTTGACCCTGTCTAATCTGCAGGTTATAGATATTTTCTCTTCCAGATTTAGCTGTACCTCAGCTGCTCATCATGGCCCTTTGATCCTGTGTTACCACCCTAATAGGTCTTACCCCAGAGTGACTTCTAGGAATATTAGCTATCCAGTCTGAACAACATATTTTACCTTTAAAATATTTAGAGGTCAGTCAGACTGCTTTGCTGGCAGGAGGCAAGAGGGAGTATCATGCAGCAGAAGGGTGATGATGTCTCTCAGTGCCATTGCTGAAATCTCACCTGTGCATGCAGTGTGATCCTCCTTAATATGTGTTTTCTGGTGGGATCAGAGACCAGAATGTATGATTTGCTTGGTTAAGCCTTGTCAAATTTTCTATGTATGTATGTATCTGTGTGCATTGTTTTTTTTCAGATTAAGTGAATTATTCCTACAAGAGCACTGTGGGAGTTCTTTTATTTTTAGAAAAAAATTCTGCAGCGCTCACAAAGATATTTTTAGCATAGTGCAGAGGGTACTGTAAACCAAAAATATATTTCTTCTAAGTCGAGACATGAACTCAAAAGTTCTTGAAAGTTTCTTCCAGAGAGTAACTGGGTTTTTATCTCAAGGGAAAGCATATTTCACAAAATTAGCTTCAGCTATTTAATAAAATTACTTGTATTTCTTTATCTAGCTGTGCTCCTGGATATTTTGGAAATCCACAAAAATACGGAGGCTACTGTCAGAAATGTAACTGTAATAATAATGGACAGCTGGCTAGCTGTGACCACCTGACTGGAGGTATGTGAGGGCCTGTGAACATGGAAGGGAGCATTGTTTTCTCTTTGGGAAGCAAAGAAGGAAGGTACTTGGATAAACTGAACTAAAGGAACGATCTAGACTTACAAGAAATGTAGATAATTTTTTACAAAATATAAGAGTTCCTAAAACTTAACATCATAGTAATAGAAGGGCTGTCCTGAGTCATCAGGTTTACCCTTCTGAATGGTTTTATCCTGTATTTCCCTTCATAAATACTGCCAACTTTATTTTGGTTTTGTTTCATAACAGTGTTTTTAAATATGTCATGGTTTCTCTGCTGACATGGTAAATCATATCATGCCAGTCTGTTATGAATTTAGGAAACTGAGCATCCTCAATATGCCTTTTTAAAATGTATTTGGCACCGTTTAGTGAAATCTTCAGAGTCTGCATCAGGCACTGCTGTCTTAGGTATCCAAGCTGACTGCATTTACAGTGGAAGTTAGAACCTGACTCAGGAGGCTCTTCTATAAATCCTGCTTCACACTGCTCTGCTAGCTAAGACATCCATGATTTCCCAGAATCAGTCACATATGTACTTCACTACTCGTCAGCTCTTACGTAATGCCATGGGCATATGTTTGCTTTAGCTACTAGAATTCTGAAGTAAAGGGCCTGATCCCACATTCTGCAGAGTGTCTTTACCTCAATTCACCTCAGTCCCTTGGGGTACTCTTTTATATTCAGAAACACAGTTTCTGCTCCTGAAATGTCCTTGATTCTCCCATATTTTCATTCACCAATAAAATTTCACTTTTCCTTCCCTGTAGACAGGTTTTCTTTCTCATATGTTAATGAAGTTTCCAACTAATAACTCCAAATATTTCCATATTCTTCATTTCTCTGCACTGCTGTTCATACTGCAGTCTAGTAACTGCAAGGAGCCCATTGTCTTTCCTTGTCCATAGAAATTAGAAAAACAGCAAGTGATGTGAACTGCTGTTGGCAGCTGGTGCAATTTTTCAATAGCTTGTTCTCACCTCACATTTCACCATTGGAGTAATACATCTCTATATTATACCTTGTACGGAACAGATCCAAGCAGTTTTTGATGTTTTATCATTCCTTTATTTTTGAAGCAAGAGCTTGCTAGGACAAACAAATCCATAGGGCAACATTCAACAAGCCAGTTTGTTTTCCTCCAACTACACATCCTGATCGGTCTCTTTCTCTGCATTAGGAATAAACCCCTCTGTGATCATTGGCACAGCATATTCTAGCAGGTTCCTTTTGCATGATGTTGGGTGCTTGGCCAGCACTTCACCATTTCTTGGCTGATGTTGTTGGTGCGCAAGCTGTAATAATAGTTTTATTTAATTGGTACTTCACAGCGACAGCTGAAATGTGTCTGGTGTTAGCTGAATTACACAACAGCAGAACTGCACGGATGTTTGAATTTCAGAGAAATTTCCTTCATTCTCTTAAAAATATATTCTTTGTGACTTGTGTCCTTTTGGCAGCAGCGATCACTACCAATCCCATTTAACCTCCTGATGACTTAATGTGCAAGTGCTAAAGGAAATGGCACAGCTAGGCTGTTTTTTCCAGGCTGTTTCATGCTGCTGTTAAAGTTCAGGTCCAATTTTATCACTGTATCCTCTCCCAAGCTGCAAGCTGTTGTTGACTCTTCGACAGCAGCAGCCTATACTGAGTGCATCCTTTTCCTTCAGAGTAAAAGATACAGAATCGTTAAGGTCGGAAAAGACTTCCAAGATCATCAAGTTCAATCTTTGACCAAGATGCACAGCCCTTTTCATTTTCAAGAGGAGAGGAGAGGTTGGCAGTGGGACCAAGTCTGTAAAAGAAATGTGGGCATTAAGATGGGGAGATTCCTGTCCTATACGATGGCATTTTTAGGAGCCAGTTCCTCTCCTGTCTCCTAGAAGTTAGGATCCCAGGATGTTACTCCACATGCACTTGGAGACTGTTAAGCTTCTTATAACAGGGTTTGTAGAAACCAAACAGAAGAGTGCCTTGGACAGGAAGTCACTTGTGCTGGCTTGTTGGAAAATCTGAGGGCAGTGTTTGATATAAACCACCTGCATCTGTGGTCCAAGCTGCATGTCTTGTCTTACGTACAGTGCCTCCATCCATGCACACACTGGATTTCTCTCAAGCTTGATTAATACCTTAATCTTGCAAGCTGTGACAGGCATGAAGGAAGGCCATAAATATTTCTCGGTTCCTTGTGGGTAAGACATTCTTTGGGGAATCAGAACCTGTGGTTTGAACCTGGATACTAAAGTAGATAAAGGGGTTTGAACTTATGTCCTGGGTAAAGTGCTTTAACAATATAATCTTGTCTCCAATCCTGGTGGTGTTATTCTAGGCAAATTCTAGCAATACATTTGGCACACTTGGTGTGAGAGGGTCTCCTGCTGCTACCCAACTAGCATATATTGTGGGATTACAGTAGGTTTCCTTTGAGGGATGGAAAAAGTGTTACTTTCAGCAAGGCATAAATGTGAGTTGAATATTTTGGCATGTTTAAGCCTTCTGAGCATTTCAGCTCATTCACAGTGGGTATGGATTTATGAAAGGGCACCATCGTATTTTAATGGCTGCTAAACATGAAAAGTAAGGGAAAAAATGCAGTAGTATTTCCATAAGAAGACTTTGGTTACTAATGAGAATCTTGTGATTTCAGAATGTTTCAACAATGAGCCAAAAGATGTGGATCCCAATGAAGACTGTGACTGTAAGTAATAAAATAAAACTGCAGTTGGATTACTTTCAGCTGGCTCTGAATACATACTGGTGACTCTTTTAAGGGTGACAGAGTTTAAAAAAGGACTGAGGTATCCTGTAATGAATGTTTTAAAAGCAAAAATTCAACCAAATACTTGGGAAAATGATTAAAGAGGTGCTCATCCAGTCAGATGTAAATGGAACCTCCTCCTTACTTCTGACTTGGGTCACTTTCCTTTATGCTGCAGGCTCTGTTGTTGCCTTTGTTCTTCAGGCAGCACCAGGTGACAAGACTCAAAGCTTTTCCATCGCATGTCACTTATTAATGTGCTCAGTGAAATGTTCTCTGTGTTAAATATCAAGCATACATATTGATTTCCGTTGCTCTCTCCAGCTTGCGATAGCTGTGTGATTACACTGCTGAAGGATTTGAGCACAGTAGGTGATGAGCTTCAGCTCATCAAGTCTCAGCTGCAAGGTGTCCATGCAAGTACCCACACCCTGGAGCAGATGAGAGACCTGGAAACACGCATCAAGGACTTAAAGGTAGGCATACAGAAACAGAAAAGTGGATTTCAGATTGAGTGGATAGGCAGTGAACCCAGGAACTTCTGCCATAGTTTTGTCAGTTTGCAAGGAGTCATACATCAACCCTGGATTCCAAATACCAGATGCTGGCAGCACCGAGCTTCACCTGTTAGAAGGTACCTGTGGTTTCCATGTCATGCTCTGAAACAGAATCGGTATCTCTGCTTTTTCTGAGGCCTGCTTGCCTTGGGAGTTATATCTCTGAGGTTTCCCTCTAGCTATGTCTTTTTCAAGCACTTCATGTCTCTGCATTGCCGAAACCCCCCAACATCCCAGTTGCCATTACCAAAATTCATTCTTAAAAAACGTTCTTCAGTTGGAATAGCAGTTGCTATACTCACAGATAAAAACCTCAGGTTTTGGGAAGGAATTGGTCAGTTTTTATATCAGTATTTCTGCTTTTATTTACCTTGGATAAAGATTTAATCCAGTGAGTTTTTTGCTTTTTGTCTGCTGTGCAATGGGTGATTTATTGGATTTTTTTTTTCCTTTCTTTTCAGGTCTTATTGAACAACTACCGTTCTGTTGTTCATAATCAAGGTTCAAAGGTAGACGAATTGGAGACAGAATTCCTTAAACTAGATCGTGATTTAAATGCTCTCCAGGAAAAGGTGACTTACCAAATCAATTTAAAAATTCACATCTCCTATGTATTAGCATGCTGTATCCAGATACTTTTAATCTAATAATTTTTTTTCCTTGCTAGGCTGAAATGAACTACAAAGCAGCTGAGAGATTATTTAACAATTTTGGCCAAACTCATCAGAAAGGAAAGGATTTAGTTTCACAAATACAAATAGTGGTCAACAATATACAAGGTAAAAAATATTTTCTAACTCATGTTTTATAGCGTCCTTTCAGTTTATTTACAATATTCTTAATTAAGCATAAGAGTTTTTCTTAGCAAGAAACTTCATAAATCAGAATTTAGTCACAGCTGTAGAATTCACTCTTCCTGTTAGAAATCTAATATATAACGTTAGTTTAGGACCCTTTGTTCCCTGTGAAGTGAAAAAGGACAGAGAAGCTTCACTACAGGGACATTTCAAGCAACAAATTTGACTATCCTGAGTCAAGTCTAACTTAGTTCTGGGTTGTTATCATGGGCTCTTTAAAGTTAGAAGTTTAAAATTATTGCTGTGAACTTGGTCATTTGGGACAAATTCCAAGGCCAGTGCTGTCTTACTGTCTCTGGCTGTGTGACATGGGATACTTTTCATCCTAATAGAATTAATGCAAAATGGATTTACTTCATTAAGGAAAAAATAAGACATGCCTATTCCTGAATTTGGTAATGAAGCAGATCCATCGCAGAAAAGAGGTTGGCCCCATAATTTGGACAATTTGAATAGGCTTAAGCACATCCTCTTTAACTTTGAGAGTGTTTTTTTTCAGTGCTCTTGGAACAGATAGCTGGTACGAATGCAGAAGGTAACAACCTGCCCCTGGGAGATGCCTCTGAAGAACTGGCCGAAGCTCAGCGCATGATGGCGGAGATGCGGAACCGCAGCTTTGGCCAACTTCAGGCTGAGGCAGAGAAGGAGCGGACGGAAGCTCAGCGCTGTAAGTGCTTGTTCTCTCAGCTTCTGACTTTCTAGAAAGATCAGTCTGAAATCTGAAGCATTATGGATTGGGTTGGAGTGGAAGGAGGGGCTTTTTGCAGTGTATCTCTGAGATTTGTAGCTGTTGTTAGTCAACAGGAAAGTGGTAGTTCTGGAGGGGATTTAAAGGCATTTTTAGTTTGTTATGGAAGAAAATGGGTTGAGCTGGGGAAGAAACCCAGTAGATCCTTTTTGTTGTAACCAGATCAATCTCAGTAAAATAAGGATGTAGCCAATCCTTATACACCTATGCAATACTTCTGTGTATTGTAAGAGATAGCCAGTGGTACACAGAGTTATTTTAGAGGAATTGCATGTTTAATTTAACAACAGATTTTTGAGAAGCTGCTAGAGTAGTCCAAGGGCCAGATCATACAAGGACGAGGAAGTTCAGGAGTTCTAGTTGCACTAGTTGTACTCCCTGTCATGTTCTCTGCATGTGTTTGGGATTGGGACACTCAGAAACTTGATTCCAGACAGTAGAGACATCAAGAAAAGTCACAGGCTTATCTCCTAACCAGACGCGTAGTAGAGGAATATGAAAGACCAAATGAATGACAGTCAATTTCCATCAACCTTGAACGTTGATACCTACCTCTGAGTGACTCTTCTGTATCCTATTTTGTTGGCAGTGAAATGGACATGCTTAAGAGTGTGATTAATTTGACATCTTCTGTGTTCCTATGTTCTTTGAAATTAAATGTGCCCATATCTCTCCATTGATTACAGAGGAGGCTTTGATACACAGCATCTACAGCACAGTTGTAGATGTCTACATTGTAGATGAAATTGTTGATGAAATTATGTTATTTCCATATAAAAAAGAAAATTAGTATTTTCAGATCAGCCTCATCCTTACTTAATTTAGAGAACATTTATCTGTGCTCTGTGTCTTCAGCCACAAACTAGTGAGCAGATTTGATCCAGTGAGATGTTGAATAGTATCTTTGCTATAGCAGCACTGAAATTTGCACTGCAGAAGATGCTCAGTTCACACAAGTACCTCTTCATAATCCTAGATGTCAAGCCCTTTTTAACTAAGTTTGTTCTGGTTCCCTTCTTCTCTGAACGAAACTTTTCTTTCTGGTCCTGATACTGCAGTACTGACACATATTAAGAATGAACTACAAAAGTACCACCAAGACAATCTTGGGCTTATTAAAGCTGTGAGGGATGCACTGAATGAATATGAATCCAAAATCACTGACCTTCGTGAAGCGCTGAATGATGCAACAGGACAAATCAAGGAGGCTGAAGGCTTAAACAGAGACAACGCAGTTCTGTTAGAAGACTTTAAGGTAATGTTTGGGTTTTAGGAAAAAAAAGTTAAACCTCAGAAGATAAGAAGTGGTTTTGGTTGCTGCTTTTGACCTCACAAAGCCAAGCAGCACTAATTCTTTAGACTTCCTTCAGGATCTCTTTCTATCTTCTGCTGTGTGTATGGACAGGTATAAATGTAGTGTACTGCTGCTTATGGCCTCTTTGTGCGACCAGAACAGCGTGACCTAGACACAGCTCTGATGAGAGCAGAAAAGTTCTCTTCCTAGCACTTCTCTTCAGCTGCCACTGGTGTTTTTGTTTCCTTTGGTAGACCAAATTCCAGATGCTGATGTACTTTTCATATTAAGTTCTTTAAAGTATTTGGCTTTAACAGCCATGAAAGATGGGAGCAAAAATGTGTGCAATACTGTTAAATTATTTGGAATTAATGTTCTACAGAACAGATTCTGAGGTCTCATCAGGACAAGGAACAGCTGTTATTACTAAGCAGTGTTTGATTTTTAGAGCTGGTGAAATAGTACAAGGAATAAGTGCTGCAGGACACATTCTTTTAATTGTGGTTTTGCTGAAATGCATGACCGGTTTAGCACACTTGTGTCCATATTTTAAGAAATAAAAAGTGTACCTTTGGTAGATCCTACTGCCAGCTTAGGTTTGGGTTTGTTGTTTTGTTTTGTTTTTTTTTAATTTTGGTTTCAAGATAAGGTTTTTCCTGCCCCTTTTCTTAACTCAATCACATGTTGTTCAACTTTTCATTTTTCCTCAGAAACAGATTGAGGAGATAAATGGGCAACAGAATGGTGTCTTGAATATTCTGAGCTCTGCCCGATCTTCCCTGACAGAAGCTAAGAGTGCACTTGGATTATTACAAGAGAGCAAAGAGGTAAAAAGTTAACCACCTTAAGAGAGGGTTAAAAACCCCAATATCCTGTTGGAGATGAGGCTTATCTGAGCCAGTCAAGAAAGAAAGGATCTCATTGCCCATGCTGGATGCAAAAGGAGCCTGCCTGCGCAGGTTTCTGTAAGAGAAGCTTGTTGAGGGTTGTGATGTGTCTGAGGAAGACACTGAGTGGCAGATGCCAGAATTTGGGAGAACATCTGTGAGAAGTACCATAAGCAGTTGTGCTATTTTTGTATTTCTTTCTGGCTAATTGCTTTTAGCCACTGTCAGAGGCAAGATACTAGGCTAGAAGGGTCTTTGGTCTGATTCGGATTTTATGTAATTGGTCTGGAAGCACAATGTAATGACTGCCAGTTGTTTCCAGTAACCTGCAGAGTAAGTTGGAAGGGAATGTTTTTCCCTTTGGTCTCCTCAGGTGTAAGGTATGTGTAACACCAAAGTAGACAGGGGCAAAATCAAATATGTATAAATACAAATAAAATTTTATCTTTTTAAAACCATAGGAATATGAAAGCCTAGCTGCTCAGCTGGATGGAGCAAGGAAGGATATGAATGAAAAAGTGGCAAATCTCTCCTCAGCAAGCAAAGAACCACTGGTGGTGAGGGCTGAGGAACACGCCAAATCTTTGCAAGATTTGGCAAAACAACTGGAAGAGTATGTTGCCATTCCCGTAAATGAGTAATTTTTTTACAGAACATCTGTTGTTGTAATGGTCTGTCTGTAACTTCACTTGCTTTTATAACCATTTGCAAAGTTAGAGAGAAATTAAGTTGGTCTCTTTCTGCTTCTTCATGATGTACGGGAGTTTTCTTTTTCTCCAAAAACCAGATCTTCCCATATTTTTCCTGATTTTTCTACCCCCAGAAGTGTGAACTCCCATAATAGTGTTTTATACTATGGTACTGACACTTCATTAACATCTTGCTAACAAGAGAAAATCCTCATGTACAGAGTGAGAAGGTGTTTAGCATATTTTTTTGGTAGAGTTATTTCAGGTACTCGTACTCAGGGATGCTTTTATGATATCAAAGAATCGAGGCAAATAATTGGAATAAATGCTATCTTGGCAGTCTTCAGACATGCCTGCTTAACACTATGGAGGGAAAGACCTCCTTTAGTTTTCTCATCCTTCAAGGAATCTTCTAGAAAGGCAAAAATATGATAAACTTGATAGGAATCAAGTGTTTCTCTCTCTGTTATTTGTACTTTACATTGGAATTATGAGAGAGGTTTTGGAGGCTTTCTGTGGTACATCAAAACAAAATGAAAAAAAAAAAAAGTGAAATCCTGATTTATTTTTCCCTGTGCAAATTGTCCGCAGTTTGTCATTACACCAACTGGAAAGTCTCAAAAAGTTAATCCAAAATACCTAACTTGGCTGGAAAATTCTTGGGTAAAAAAACCCAAATTTTTTTTGTTAGTTTTCAGTGTGATTTTTTTCAGTTAAGAAGGCACTATTCTCACAAATACAAGGCATCTAATACTAGACAGTTGTACAGTTCACAGGGAGCGGGTGGAAGAGATTGTGTCTATTTCTGATTCCAGAGCTGCTGTGCTGGTTCCTGGGGAAAACACAAAAGGTCTTGTAGTTGCTCCATCTTGTGCTTTATCAGGGTGCTGGAGCAGTCAGAGATGATCTGAAATCTACAGTTCTCTGAATTCCTCTTAACTGAATTGTGTTTGGAGGGCTGTGATTGAGGTGCCTTATTATTGATCATGTGCTTTGGTGAATTCTCTCTATCTTAATCATTTAAAAGGCTGTTTTGGAGTACCACAACTGTGCTTTTCCACATGCCTGAACTTATCCTGTCTTCTGAAGAGTCTTTCCATGTTGGGTCTGCCTCCAAGTTTGGTATTTTTGCAGAATGAAGTTACAGATCTAATTGAAAAACATTTTCTGTATTGGTGCTGCTTAGAAAATAGGGAGTTCAGATCTGTTCGGAATGCATCTCGCAGCCTTGGCAGAAGGCTGCATTTTCCACCCTGTTTCCCACAGAATAAAGAACAGTGCCAGGAAGGATGACCTGGTAGGCTGTGCTGTGGAAGCTTCTACTGCCTATGACAATATTATCGGTGCCATCAAGGCAGCAGAGGAGGCAGCCAACCAAGCTGGGAAAGCAGCTGACTCAGCTTTATCGGTAAGCGTCAGCAAGTGGCCAAATGATGGTGAAGTTGTTACAACCGGATTTTTATTTTCTTTAACTATCGCTGCAGCCCCAAAATCAAACACCTGTGTGTCTTGGCATGCTTTATTATTCTGTGACCTTTATATGAGTTGCTGTTCTGCATGTTGATGAATTAGTCTTGGCTCAGCACTAACCAGGCCAATTAGTGCCTTTCTTTTGGGACTGCCCATGTGAATATTGACTGTTGCTTTCAGTGCACAATAAAGAGCTCTTACAAGGCGACCCTGGTAATCACTGCAGGTGATTTTACTCTTTTACTCTGCACTACTAACACCCACAAGCTCTTCAGCAGAGGCATAACATCTAACAGGTGTATGCTAGTAGTTTCCTTCTAATGCCCTAAAATGCATCTGAAGTTCGCTAAAGACCAAGGTTGTAGTATGGTTAAATTACCCTTGATAGTTGTTGCTAAAGGTGATGATCTTCACATGAGATCTCTGCCCGTGTAGAGTTGGGGGTTCTTTAAATTGGATTGGGCTCTCTCTTTTACTCTTAAAATTTTAATGTAATTATCAAGCAATCTAACAGTACCATGCTTCTATTGTCAGACTGTGAAGAGAGAAGACCTATCAGGAAAAGCTGCAAGGTTAAAAACTGAGAGCAGTACACTCATGGATCAAGCACAGGAGACTAAAAGGACATTGCAAGGTACTAAGAAAGAAAGTGGTACTAGAAATGTGGACACGGCATGAGAAACTTTAATTGAACCATAAGTTTTCACATCTCAGCAAAGCCCTGCAGCACCTGTTTAATGAAAAGAAGCTAGTTCCATTACAGTGGGACATTTTGTGATGGTTATTTCCAATGGCAAGAAGGCGAGAAAGTAGATTTCCTGCTTCTGCTATGCTCTATACCTTTGCAGTACTCCTGTCCAGTAAATCCTTTGCCTTGTACTTGTTTTGCAGTGGACTCAATGCTCAGTGGCAGCATGAGATGTGTAAGAGTGTAGACAAGTGCTGCAACACCACCTGTCCAACAGAAAGTTGATATTTTTGTTTAAAATTCACATGGGGCTTTCACTGTTTTGCAGCTCTTGGTCCAAACCTCGAAGACCTAAAGCAAAGACTTGATGTCGCTGATGGAAAGAAGAATGCACTGCAAATTGATCTTGTCACTGCTCAAAACAATCTCAACGGCATAAACAGAGGTTTGTTACTTAGCAATCCTTTCTGGCCTGCCCCTTTCATTTGTTACTGTAGGAATCTGCATGTTCATTTCTGTGTGTTCCAGGTGACATTGACAGCAGCATCACCAGTGCAAGGAACATGGCAGAAAAGGCCAACTCTGTCACGGATAGTGTGTTGGGTGAACTGGCCCCAATTGAAGCAGAAGTGGAAAAAATTAAGAGTAACTATGGAAGCACACAGAGTGCCAGCTTCAATAAAGCACTGATGGAGGCAAACAATTCAGGTATTGCAGGTGCTTCAAATCACTGTTAGGTGAACAGGGCCGGTTTTGCAGCAGAAGCTTTAGTCATTCAAAAGTTTGGCACGTACCCTAAGTTAGTTGTTGTGAGCTTCCTTTATTGCCTGTAGAAAGGGACAGGCACAGCAGAAAGTGACTCGGGCCGTTCTGTGGTATGTGTTAAAAGGTGGTGCTCTCTAAAGACTTGGAGGCAAGCAGGTGACAAGAAGGGTACCCTAGAGTTCTGTACAGGTTCCAATCCTGTTTAACATCTTCATTAATGATCTGGATGATGGGGCAGAGGGTGCCCTCAGCACCTTTGCTCCTCACACTAAACTGGGAGGAGTGGCTGATACACCAGAGGGTCATGCTGCCATCCAGACAAACCTCAAAAGGCTGTGGTAATAGACTGCCAGGAACCTCGTGGAGTCCAACAAGGAGAAGTCCTGCACCTGAGGAGAAATAAACCCATGTACCAGTATAGGCTGAGCAGGTGGCCAAGGTGGAAAAAAACTTTGTAGAAAAGGACCTGGGGGTCCTGGTGGGCACCAAGTTGAAGATGAGCCAGCAATGTGGCCTTGGGGTACAAGGTTGAAACACAGGAGGTTCCCTCTGAGCATGACAAAACACTTCTTTTACTGTGAGGGTGACTGAGCACTGCTACAGGTTGCCCAGAGGGGTGGTGTAGTCTCCATCCTTGGGAATATTCAGAAGCTGCCAAGACACAATTCTGGGCAATTGGCTCTAGGTGGCCCTGCTTGAACACTGGGATTGGACATTATGACCTCCAGAGCTGCCTTCCAACCTCAGCTGCTCTGTGATGATGTGATTTTCTACTACATTGGCTAGAGAAGGGCCCTAGACAATTACTTTAGGCTACATGTCTGTTAGCTGAAATGAAGTGGAAGGATTGCACAGAGCCTGTGCTGAATACAGAATAATGGACAATCACATTCCCAAACAAGTTCATTTTACATCTTTTCAGCAGCTTTACCTGATAAAGTCAAGTAAGAGGAAAAGATTTTAAATAATATAAATACAAGGGCTAGTCCTGCATGATATTGCAGGGTTATAAATCATCCCTGCGGTTATGAGACTGGTTTATAAATCTTATTTAGAAGAAAAAAAGGTCTGGATTTCATTTTATTTGCCTTCTGCATTATAGGGTTGAAGTCTGCACATACTTGCAGGATGTGGTTTTTTTGTTTTGGTTTTGGCTTTTTGCCATCACAGGAGATGAGGAATTGTTTCCTGTTATAATGAAAGTTGAAATTCTCATCATATTTTCTTTTCTCCTGAAATAAACCTGGCCAAATACTGTAAGACTCACTACTAAATTGTTCTGACTAGCAACCTTGACATAGGAATATAATTCATGCCCTACTCAGTCAGGCCAGCAGTCTGCCTACCCCAGTATTCACTCTGACAGTGGCAGCAGGAGATGCTACTCAGGGAATGCACATAAGCCTGAATCCTGTCTTCTGTCCTTTATCCTCATTCTCCCGTAGCATCCACAGCCACTGAATAATAATGTTAGAGACCACATCGCTGTTCTATTTATTATTTTTTTTCTGGGCCTTTATCTAAAACATTTTTGGAAGTGCTGATTCTGACTGCTTCTGCAAATACCTTTGGCCACAAATTTCAGGAGTATGATAACCTCTGTCTGCTACTTTTAGTGAGAGCTTCCTTATATTGTAGGACCAGTCAAAACTGTTCTGTCATTACCCTGCCCTCTGCTTTTCTGATAATCATGTAGTGATACTATATTTTTGCATCTTGCCTTCCTCCTCCTTTTTAACATCAATGATTTCTTTTTCTGTCATTGCAGTAAAAAATTTGACAAACCAACTTCCAGATCTGTTCAGCAGGATCAAGAGTATCAACCAACAGCTGATGCCAATAACCAACATGTCTGAGAACATCAATCGCATAAGAGAGCTGATTCAGCAGGCAAGAGATGCTGCAAATAAGGTCTGTCCTGAGCATTGCAATCATGCTTGACCTGTTTGGATACACAACAGTACTTCAGTTCCTCTTTCTCCTTCTAAATAATTTTATTTAAATGTGTGTGAAAGACCAGACATAAATTTAATTCAAGGGCACTACCCAGCAGTTGAAGTAACTGTGGTGATGGGAAGCATAGTAATTAGTACATAAAAATGACAGGATGCGGTAGCATCCTGCTCCATCTTTCTCCCATTAGTTTTTTTTTCCCAGGGCATCTCTGGAATACTTATTTGTTCAGCAGCCTCTTGCCTTCCAAGGTACATTGTGGTGGCTTTGGCAGCAGGCACAGAGTTGGCTCTGCAGCGTAGAGACAGGGCTCTCCACCCATGCGTGGCCAATTGAAAGCTGATACTGCCAAAAAAGTTGTGCAGCCCTGTGCTCTCATTACTCCAGCTGCTCCAAGATGTTAGAAGCTGGCTACTAGCACCTTATTAGACTGCCCTTTCTCATTTAAGCAACTGCTGTAGTTGTTGAAGTGATAGTGTGGTCTCAGGTCCCTAAGAAGCATCCCTGAGATCACCACAAATAGGCTAGAGTTACAGTGAATAAGAGGAATCAGTGATCATGATGTATTTAGCTGTAATAGGATGTGTCTTTATAATATCAGAGGTGTGTTGTAATTCCCAACAGACAGTCAAGTCCAGCTAAGTGAGGCATCAGGATGTGTTTGTAGACATCTAAATAATTCACAGACTTGCTCTTTAGAGCTTCAGGGCACATCCTTCCCTGTCCATGTATTGAAGATAGCAGACACTTGACAGAGGCACAGAAAGGGTTGATTAATAGATGTCTGGAATAAAAAAGTGCTGTGTTAAGTACTGATAATACAGACTACTGTATTATCCAGTCTGCTTCCTAATTATTTTGTCTGGTAGGATCAGAGTCCAAATCTGTGGTAACTGATGGCTGAAACATGACTAGGATGTGTAATAGGTTACTTTGCAATTAAACAATTTCACCAGTGAAATCGGAGTAGTAGCAATAGTTAATTGTAACATACTGAACTTTGGTTTTCTTAACAGGTTGCTATTCCTATGAGGTTCAATGGCAGCTCTGGTGTAGAGGTTCGACCTCCGAGCAACCTTGAAGATCTAAAAGGCTATACTTCACTTTCCTTATTTATCCAAAGACCTCAGCAAAGACCAGACACCCAGCAGACAGAAAATAGGTTTGTCCTCTACCTGGGTAATAAAGATGTAGGTATATTTTGATATTTAATCTGATTTTTAGACTAGACGCCATGTTTTGAGAAAAGAATAGGAAGTGATCTGTTCTGACTGAAGTTTGTAGCTTCTGTTGGCCTGTTTGTTTTTACCACCACTTTAAGTGGTGGTAAAAGTGTTTTGTTCATTCCTTCCCTGACAAAGTAACAAACAAGTGGCTGAGCCTTGTGCTTTGATGCTTTGTTGTTTTGCTCCTTTGGAAGTTACTTCTTTGTCATGGATACCATCACAGTCTTATCAGAACTGTCAGTTTCTGCAGCAGTCAGCACAAACTCAGCTCAACTCCTGCCTCAGAGCTTTGACTCTTTCACAATATAAGTCACTCTGAGTTTCTATGTTGGTTAAAAAAAAAAAGTGATCATTTCAGTTTTAAAATTCACCCCTTTGGCTCTTAAGATTTTGTCTTCTGAATATGCAGAATAAAGCAGACCTGCTTGTGCATTCACATTTGCTCAATCACCATCAACCAATTAAAAAATTTCCTGCGTGCAGTTCCTAGTCTTTTCATTTGACAGCAGCTGTATCTGTGGTGAGCCTCGTGCCTACACAGAAAGCTGTTTAGAGGTATTTGTTCATATTTTTACCCCTGAATAACTAGCCGGGACATCCACCGAACGCGTTTTGATTGTTGCTTCTGAAGTACAGTATTTTGAAGAAATAAAATGTGATTTTTTGGGGAAAGTGACTGCTCCCAGTCACCTCAGTAGGAACCATAGTCCTTCACTGAGTGTTGATCTGAACATCTTTTTTATTTCACAGATGTTGAGTCCAATTCTTAGTAAAGGTGTCATGTTTTCATAGCTTTAGCTGGGAGATGTTACAAGTGACAAAAATATTTTAGATACTATTGTTACAAAAATAAAAAGCCACACATGACTTTTTAGTTAGTTTATAACTATATTAATTGAATCAGTGCAACATTTAGGATTACAATTTTTTCTTCCGAGAACTTATAAACTTAATTCTCATCATTAGGTGGGTGGATTTCTTATGACTCATGCACAGCATGTTGATGTCTCTGAGGAAGTACTGCTGTATTTTACCTTCATTAAAATTAATCATTTATTAATTATTATTTGCTTTGCTATTTTTAGGCCTCCAAGGGCTACATTGGTATGGCTGTGAAAGAGGGTTACCTTACTTGTGTCTATAACCTGGGAGGTGGTGATGGAGAAGTAAGAGTGCAGTCATTGGTGACTGAAAGCAAAACTGAGGAAGCTGTTATGGATCAAGTTACATTTGAAAGGTATAAGATCCACGGTGCACAACAATCTTCTCGAAAACCTGCTAATAACATCTTTTATTAGTGTGATGTGATAATCTGCCTGTCTGTTTTGGTTTTAGGATTTACCAGTATGCGAAGCTGAAGTACATCAAAGCAGCAACATCAATTTATCCAGATTCTAAAAGCCCTAGGAGTGCAAGCAGTGGAGACAGTGACATGCTCCTAAATCTTGATCCCAGCAGTGTTGTCTTTTATGTTGGAGGATATCCACCAGATTTTAGGGTACAAAGAGTTTCTTAGTGTTTTAAAGAGATTTGGTGTTAATAATCCCATTGTTCTTGCAAGTAAAGATTGCAACTAGCAGTTTTTCAAAAGCATGTGTAAAAGTTTATCTGTATCAGTAGGAATAGGTGGGATGCAAGGAGATGCTACTTCCTACAGAATCTGCCTGGCTTGTAGGATGCTATAGCTCAAAGAAGGGAGCATGCTGATGGTTCACTTGCCGAGGAAAGCATGAAACCTGTCCAGCCCTGCTACATGCTGTTCCCAACCCATGTGACTCTATTTTAAATTGTGCTGCAGTACACCTAGGGTGGTATCAGACAGTTTGGTTATTATATACAAGCATATAACATCTTTATTATATATTTAGAATGTCGTATTCTGTGTCTTAATAGTATTTGCAGTAAGTCTTAGCAGTTAGATAGCAATGTAAAATTTTGTGAGCTAATGTTGATGAAATGGTTTTAATGACACTGTTTTGCAGCCTCCACGTAATCTCAACTATCCTCGTTATGAAGGCTGCATTGAATTACACAGCCTAAATGAGCGTATTATCAGCCTTTACAACTTCAAGAGGACTTTTAATCTCAACACCACTGCAGTGCAACCCTGCAGAAGGTATGATATGAAATGTTTCACAGTTCCGTGATTTTATCATTATGAATTCTTGTCTTTTCACATCCAGAAGAATAACCGCTGTAGCTAAACTGGTGATTTTTTCTAACTCTTGGACATGATTCACGTCTATGGCAATCTCAATCTGTTTAAATTTAAGTGTTATAAAATCCAGACACAATTTGTGGACTAATGTGTTCAGCTACTTTATGAAGTAAATATTACATTAAGTTTTAAAAAGTCAGTCATTAATAATTTCCTCTCTAAAGACCATATGTGAGTCTGATAGAAGCCAGTGGAAGGTTTTCTCTCTGCTTGGGTTAGATCAGAATTTGGCCCTATACCAAATGCTTTAACTTCAGCTTTTGTGAAATTATAATGGCAGTAAGTACATGTGGTAGAAGTTCTTGCTCTCATATATCCACATGTGTGACATTGAATTATTACAGGTATAAAGAAGAGACTGACCAAAGATATTTTGAGGGCACCGGTTATGCCAGTGTGACAGTGAAACAAGGAAGTGCTGAACAAGAACGGTATGAGCAGACAATTGAGACGACTGCAGATGAAGGCATCGTGTTTTTTGCAGCAAATGGGGTAATGTGTGGAATGCTTCTGTCTGTTTGGTGGTCAAAGAACATCTTAAAAGTCTTGCTTATTAAAGAACGTGTTAGATTTAGTAATAACTGTAAGGAAATGTCTTAAAAGTGTTATTTTCGTCTGTGTGAAAAATGAGTAGAATCTGCTGTATGTTTAATGTCATTTGGTTTAGTCTTAGGTAGTAGTGCAAGAAACAGGGAGTTGGACTTATATAAGGGTCCCTCCAGCTTGAGATATTCTGTGATTCTACAATGGTTGCTGAATATTCACTTTGTCAAGGCTGAGTAAAAGTCATTCCAAGAAGCTCCTCCATTAGGCCATGCAGAGAATTCAGAACTGGGGGCAGGAAAGGAGAAATACAATTGGAATCAAACCAACGGTGGAATATTGAAATCCTCCAAACTTGGAAATGCACTCTTCCCAAATCTAGATATGTGTGGAAACAGAGTAAGAAAGACTATAGGAAGTGACATGATGACTTATACCTGTAAGGATGCTCAAAACCACAGTGCTGCTACTTATATAGTAATCTTGTAGGCATATTTGCAATCACTGGGACATATTCTGGATAATTTTTCAGTGCTGTAAAAAGTCAGTAGACATTTGAAATGACACAAAGTCCTTTAGACATTTGCAGAATACCTGGAGCTGATAGCAGATCTGTTTATAATAGTTTAAAGTAATTATGATTGATTAATAAAAGTTTTAGTCTGCCTTGTGTTATCCTTTCCCTGAAAAGCTTTCTTGAAGCAACTAGACAGCTTCATTAAAATTATTCATATGATAGTGAAATATATATCTGAAATTGTGGTGGTTTAATTGTGGTGGTGTTTTTTTTAATTGCAGGATCAGTTCATCAGTGTGCTCATTAAAAATGGTCGTACAGTTTTTAGATACAAACTTGACTCTGAAACTCCAAAAGAAGTAGAAGCCAAAAAAACTGTAAATGATGGAACATATCAACAAGTATGTAATTTTAAAGACTCAAGGGATCATCTTTTGTAAAAATACACATTGACTGAAACTGTCCTATGTAAAGTTTAGTTGTGGAGTTTTCCTTTTGTGTGAGGAAATCAAGTCACTGGGGATTAGTTTGGACATGTGACAATTAATCTTTCTCTTGTTCTGCTTTAATGTGAATAAATCAGTTTTAACAGTGAAACCACCAAAGGAAAAAACTTTGTCAGAGCAATGCTTTACATAAAGATAGCTGTGTACATTGCAATTATTTGCATTAGTTTCATACTTAGATTAGTGTTTTCACCACCTAAGGGTTTATTTTTTCAGGGTGGGCTGATTTTTATAGAGATTACTCTTTTGCAGTCTTTGTTGTTGGCTTGTCTCCTTAGCTTCAGTCCAGCTCTTTTGTAGCAGCACCAGAGCGAAATCGTAAAGATATTGTTAAAAACCTTTGATTTCCTTGTTGGTTAGTTGTCCCTTTTCCCCTTAATACATTTCCAACTAAATAGTGTAAGCTGCAGGGTCTGCTGCAAGGAATCTTTATGCTCTACTGTGTCAAGTTACCTTCAGCCAGCTGACTGACTTAGTTTTTGTGTCAGGCAGCAGCTTCTGAATCTTCAGCTGCAAATACAAGACAATATCTGAATCTTAGCTGAGGTGTGTTTTTAGGGCAATCTTTCAGATGAAAATAAAACCTCATCCTGTATTTGGATAGTTGAACATTTTCCTTAGGTATTTGCTTTGACTTAATGCCCAAAGGCGAAGTACCTTTGAACTACTGCAGTTACTCTTGATTTAAGTCACTAGTAAACAAGAGAAGGGGGAAAAAAACACCACTGTGTCCTGCTCCGTGGGGGTACTTTCAATCAGCTAAAGGATTTTTGTTTCTGCCAAGTGAAGTGATTCTCATTATTCGTGTATTTCAGATTAGTTTGGTGCTTGACCGAAAAAACAAAGTTGTGTATGTCAGCCCTGGTATTAAAGCCAACATACGTGTCTTCAGTTTCACTGAGTACTACCTAGGTGGAGTTCCATCTTTTCTACGAGAACGGTGAGTAACTATAAAAAGACTGTAATACATAGGCTTTGTAGGGAAATTCCATCTAAACTCTTTCCTTACACAATTTCTTTCACGCTCTGTATTAGCTATCTAATGTGACATAAAAAATCAAGAGTATAATACATGATCATAATCTGTGATTTTTGGCTAATGGCGAGATCTTTGTTGGGGTGCATCCTAAAGATTGGGTTTGATCAGCACGAGGTATGTGTACACATATTCATTTCTATTTCTTATATTGTCAGCATTTATAGGTTATTATAGTGGTGTGTGCTTTGAAATGCCAGGCTACTGAACTCTTTTTCCTTCCTCTCCCTGAAACAGCTTTAATATATCCACACCTCCATTCCGGGGCTGCATGAAGAATGTGAAAACTCCAGTCACTGCATCTGTTGTTTTTGATAAGACTTTTGGTGTCAGCAAGAAATGTTCAGATGACTGGAAGGTAACTAATGAATTTCCTCAAAAACTGCTGGAGTTCACGGACTCTGGTTCGTCTATAAATCCTGGACCATTATGTTTTGTTTAGGTCAAAATTTATATTTGGTTAACATGTGATGGCAATAAAAGGACCTGGATTGGGTATGAAGATACAGAAATAAAAGAGACACCACCCCCACTATGATAGCTTGTTACAGCACACAGTCCACCCTCTTATTTAATACTGTTTACAAATAAGTGTTCATATTTACCATGCAAGCTTGTTGGCTTCCAGGTGCTGTTATTGATTAGGCTGGAATACTTAATACTATGCTGTGTCTTTCCTCTTGCCAAGGTGTTTACACTTCCTAATTAAATGACCTCCCAGCCTTTTTTCTTGAAAGATCTTAACAGACTACTTCCACTGAAGGCTCTCATTCTAAGGCTCCACTCATTTGATTGTTCTGTAGTTATTTTCTGTGCATCCTTGAGTCTTGCCATGTTCTTTTTAAAATGGGACAATGTGACATTTCAGTGCTGGCTTAACCAGTGCTGCATGGACAGATGAAAACTATCCTCCTCATGCTTCTACTTATTGCTACTTACATGGTGCATGATCTCATTTGCCCTTTTTACTCATTTGCCTGTTGCACTGAAAGTTTGTGCTTATTTTCTTTCACTTGTGGCATCTAAACCTTTCACAGTGCAGTTTCTTCACAGACAATCTTTGCAGAGGATCTAATCTTCATTCTCTGTATCTGTACAACTTCTCATGCATTGAAAGGTGTCCTATGACTCACACAGTTTCAGTTATGTAGCTCATAGGCACAGCTTCATAGTTACAAACTATTCCTCCAGCTACTCAGTTTTGTGTCCCCAAATGTGAAAACTTTCAAAGCCAGAGTAGCTGGAGACGAACAGCTCGTTATTCTCAGCAAGCCTCCTCTCCCTTTTTAGAGTTTCTCAGACCATGGTTAATGCTGGTGAAACTAACTCTGGCAGTCTGTTCTCTAGTGAAATACTGGTTTTTGAGGTTTGCTTTGTGCTTGGTTTTGACTGGAGCTGATCCCAATTATGTTGAGTGGGGCAGCTGTTGTCTCATATTGGCATTTCTTCTGATTAAAAGGAAAGTCACTGAAATAATTATTTTCTCTCTTTCAGCTTGTCAGATCTGCAGCTTTCTCCAAGGAGGGAACACTGAGCCTGAGTGCAGCAGATTTCCCATTTCCCAAGGATTTCCAAGTTGGCTTTGGCTTTCAGACCACAGCTTCAACTGGAACACTCTTAAATTACAATCTACGGGTATGAAACACATTCAGCTTTAGCATATGTGATAGGTTTTATCTCTGAATCAGTCGTGTCAGTTTGTGTCGTAAATCTCATGTAGATTCCTGTATTTGAAGGTAAGAAATGCCTTTGGAGCATGGCATCTTGCATGTCATAGGCCAGAGAAATGCATTCTGGCAATTTCTTCACTTGGCCAACAAGTAGTTTGATGAGTAACTGAGCTTTGAACTAGAGCTTTGTGCAGAGTAGCTCTCACACCTGACACCACCATCCCAGTAAGAAAACTGTTGCCTAATTGGCTGGAAATTTTCTCAAGAAGAAATGTCATTCTGCCCGCACAGAAATGTTACCATGTCCAGATAGGCAGAGGAAAGGGATTGTGGTTTTGGCTATGATCCCTCAGAAAGCAGAAGTTTAAGTAGAACCCCATTCTGGCTAGCTGGAGGAGCTAAGAAGTGAGTGCACACCAGGCATTTGAGAAGTGGAGAACTGACTCCTTCGCTTTTGGTAAAAAAAACCAAGTATTTAAAATAAATGTTTGCTATTCAGAGGTATTTTGAAACAGAAGCTATGCTAATCATGCAGAACTTCATATAACATCTGGTACTAGATGACTGAGAAATGCAGTACTAGTGTAAGAAAATTCGTTGCCTCCTGGCAGCCACTGAGAACTGCATTAATGGCAGTAGCAAGAACTAACAGCTCTTGCATTTATTTAGCTGATCATTTTGTGGGGTTCTTTTACAGCCTGATGTTTTTTCCATCTTTCTGAGTCCTGGCTCTGTAACTGCAAAGATGCGAGATAAGGAAATCAAACTGGAAAAGAAATATGAAGATGGGTCAATGCATTATGTGACAGTAATAAAAACAGACAACAGGTGAGTCCAGTTCTTCATCTGGTTCTTATATGTTGCAGTTGAAAAAAGAAAATTCAAATTTTGTGGGACTCATTCTTTGGATAAATAGCTAAAAACAGTCTCTTCTAGCAGAGGATACCTAAATAATGAAGGGAAAGGACATTTGGTCTATGAATGTGCATGCTGGTACCTGTGATGTTTCAGCTGTACCCTACTATGCATTTCTTTTATAGGTTGTGTGAGTTTTGTCTGCTTGTCTAGCTGGAGATTTGGAGTCTTTGGAGTTCTTCCCCTTCCCATAACCTTCATGTGTGTCCCTGTGACACAGGTGGTTAAAGGACCAGGGAAGAAGCAAACACTGTCTGTTTTATCAATTTTATCTGTTATGCAGATATTAGATATTAGAAGAGACAATTTACTGGAAAGCTCCTAAATCATACTGATTGTCATGGAATGCATGAAAGGACATAAGTGTTAATTGAAGTGGAAAGTTTTGAACAGTTGGCTATAACTTTGGGTGATTATAACTCAATACTGTCTGTACCATTTTGACACAAAGAATTAAATCCTGTCCCATAGCTGGCAATAACAGCTTTTTCATTAATTTCAATTGCACCAGGATTTCACCACAGGACTGAAGTATGAGCTTTGACTCTTGCTCGTTATCTAGTATGGAAAAGCAGAGCAATTTCACAGCAGACAATAAGCACATACTGAAAAAGTCCTAGAAGTAAGCTAATGAAGCTCTAGCATAATCACAATGTAACGAGAAAACACATCTGTCAAATGGGTCTTTTACATATATATAAATTTTTTTTTTTTTAATTTATTCATTTCATTTCGTTTCCTAACTGTTTCTTTATATGTCTTTATATGTCACGCTTATTTTTATTCACTTTGTTTCAGATTACATCTGATGGTTGATGATGAGACAAAAGCAGTTGACTCTCCCGGGACATCAAGCGCACAGGAATCAAACAGACCTATAAAATTTGGTGGAGATAATTTTGAAGGTTGCATCTCAAACATCTTTATTAAAAGGTATTTGGCCTTGAAGGAGTTATGTTTCATACATTTTGGCCTGTTCTCCTTCTTTAATCATATTAAAATTTCTTTTTGCTAAAATGCTTTTTTTCTACATATGTGAAGCCTCCATGAATGCATAACTTGGCTGCCCTCAAATACGCTTTCATTCAGATATATTATACATGGGATCCAGTTATAATTAAATCAGTTCAGATGTAAAGGAATTTTAGTCTGAATCATACCTGTTTAGTAGTGTGTTAGCCAAAGAATGAACTCTTCAGAGTGAATTGGATATGTCCCAACAAGGCATTTAAAAAGATTTGCTAGACTGTATTGTTATAGCTCCCCAGGGAACTAGGTAACGAAAGGAGCAAAGCTACTGGCAGAACCAAAACAGTTACACGAACAAGTGAGAGCATATGTGTAGAAATCATCTGCCTGATTTAGGCTGTCTCTTTTTTCACGTTTGTCTGATTATTAGAGACACCTTACAGGCAAAATTTAGGAGAAAAAATATGCATAAATATGTTTCTAGAAGAAAAGCATTCCATGAGTCATAAGTCATGTCCCAGTTGGGCTTTGTGTTAGCTAAGTTTTGATGAGTCTTTATACATGTGTAGAGTTTTCAAAAAATAGTGTATTTTGATTTGATTGTCATACAGCCACAGAATGGGTTGGGCTGGAAGGCAGCTTTGAAGATCCTCTAGTTTTACCCCCTTGCAATGGGCAGGGACACCTTCCAGGTGCTCAATTATGTGCTCATTTAAAGCACTTCAAGACAATGAAGTAACCTATATATTAAACGTCGCATCGGAAGACAAATTTGGAAAGTTTTTGTGCAAAAATAGATGAAGAATTAATACTGTAGCTGGTCTGATGGAGTGAATGGAGAGTTACCAGCCTTAAAGAAGTTCAGGTTCTACTCCCAACCCTACCACTCTTCTCATAGAAAACCTCAAGCAAAGAGCTTTGTTGCTTTTTTGTAGTTGTAAAGTTTTTTGTAATTTACTGATAAGAGATGCTTTGTACAACTTAGAAAATTATAGTATTACTTAATATTATTCTTTATACACATGGTAAATTGGCTTTGACCGTCTTTCTGATAATTTGGTTATAATACTAGAGCTACATATGAAGTTGTGATGGGCTTTGCCCCTTGATAAAACTCATTAGAACTTCTTATTTAAGGGGAGAGTGAAGCAGAACCTGATGACGCCGTATTTTCTTGATTTGAAACTGGTTATGTATAATTAAAAATCAAAGTTTTGTAGTCTGATTCAGAAATCTTATTCAGTCAAGGCTGCTGTCATTTTATTCTCTTTTTTCAAGGGCCATATATGTTTGTGTTTTTTAAATAGCTTTTGTCAAAAATTACTTTGTTTAGAAAAGATGAGAACAAAACATCAAAGTTTTTCTATAGCCAGAAGAAATGAGCAGAACCAGGGAAAATACGATTTACAGCATTGAATGTACATTTTTCATTGAAAAATAAAACTTGGTACTTTAACGTTGTGTCACTGGGAAATATATTTTGTGCAGAACACGGTTTTACAATGTTTGTTGTTGATTGCACTAAAGAAAAGGAATGCTGAGTCACAGCACTTACTGCTTTCATCACTACAGGGCAGGTCAGCTCCCCGAGGTTCAAAATCTTGTTGATAATACCGGCAAGAGTGGTGTATCCCTCGGAGCTTGCCAGGAATATGAAAACCTTGAACCAATGCTGCTGCAGGAATTAAAAAATCCTCTCAGGCTTAAGATGCTCAAGGTATGCTTCTTGTTACTGTCATCTTTGCTCCATATTGATGCCCAGGCTGTGTCTGCACAGCCATCATTTCTGGAACTGAGATTCAGATGTTATTTCTTTCCTTCCATCTCACATCTGAAGCAAGTTCTTACTCTGCTGGAGTTTCATGCTAAACCCACACCTGTCTAGAATGACAGCAGCTTTTCTGTCATTTAGGGCAGGCTGCTGACTGCCTTGGGTGGGAAGTCTTAAATGTGTTGATTAAAATGTTTCTATTTATGTGCATGTATAGTAAATGTTTCAATTCTGTCTTCCATTTACAGAATGAAAAATACCTTGATTATTTGAAAGCTGCTAACGTGCAAAACCACACTCTACCAGCTCGGTTATATGACAGCAGTGAAGCATATCTCCTTGGAAGCATCCCTAACAGTTTCATGTCCTACATGTTTTCTCCACTGTTGTCTACAGACAGGTAATAAAAATGTTCTCAGTTCTCCTCCTAATACTTGAATTGTCACAGCTGCTTGACTCTTCGGGTGCTGAGTGTAAGGATTTTCTTCTTGCTTATGTCTTGGGCCATAACAAAAGGCGGTTTTAAAGGTTCAGGCATTTTTTTTTCTTTGAAAACATTTACCTAAACTGAGTAGGTTGAGTGGGATATGGTGGTCAATGACAGTACATATTGATGCCAGTTCCTTATCCTGAATGTGTCAGGTTTTATTCACATTCAGAAATGCAGCGTATTCCATGATTCCACTCAAATGCTATTCTGCATTTCACACATGGAGTTTCACTGGGGAACAGAAAAGATACAACAACTAACAAAATAGACCTATGCTTGAATGTGCTTACTTTCCACTACAGGTTACATTTTTCTGTAGATGTCCGGACTCGATCATCAAGAGGATTAATAGTTTTCACGGAGGAAAGCTCTGAGGACTCTTACATGGCTCTCCACATTTCAAAAGGACGTTTTGTCTTTTCACTTGGCTCTGGAGAAAAACAAATCAAAGTCAAAACCAGTATTAAATACAATGATGGGCAATGGCACACTGTAAGTAGGATGGAACTACGGTGAAAGCATAACTAGCATTCAGCAGGCGCAGCCCATTGCATTTTTAAGAGAGTTTTGGTCATCAGAAATTAATTCCGATGCCCGAAAGTTCATGTGGTTACAGGTCTCTGAGAGACCTTGTTGAGACTGATGGTCTCAGAATGTTATTTTCTGTTTAAATATTTCAACAATATGGTGTCTAATTTAAAGACAAAGAAAATCTCCAGAGGCTTTCATTGGCCTTTGGGTTTTTTATTCTGTTATGTTTGCCTCCTGGAAAGGTGGTCTTCAGCACAGATGGGAAGAACGCCCGCCTTGTCATTGATGGTCTAAGGGCCCAGCACAGAAGATTGGCAACAAATTCTGCCATAAGCATTAAGCCACCAATCTACGTGGGAGGGCTGCCATCACTGAAAAAACAGGTAAATAATTGGCACATCCACCCACACACACTCCCCATGCTGCACTAATTTACATGGGAAAGTCTTTAATATGCAGGATTTCTGTGCTGAACAGCTTTGGGGGGAATTTCCAAGAACCACGTGAGCACCATCTGTGACTGCTGTTTGCAGTGGTTCATTACAGATCTTTTTCCTCACCTGTTTCACAGCCTTCATCTGGACCCATATTTTCAATATGTTGCTGAGACACTGATGACAACCACATACTGTTTTCATTTTTATTCCTTAAAAATAGAGAAGACCGAAGTCACATTTTTAATTCCAGAAATACCATCTTTCTGCAGTACATTTACCTCCATGGATTAAGCAATAATCAGTAGAGAAGAAAAAGAATAATTCTCATTAAGGAATTATGGATTTAGAACTGGGTTTCAATCTGAAATATGTGTGGTTTATATTTGAAAAATGGGACAATTAATGATCCACGGCATTTTATAAAATCAGATTTCAATGAAAGGGAAGGGGTGCTTGGGATTTCACAATTCTTCTTGCATTGTCTTTTTGATACATCATTGGGAAGCATCTGTTCTACAAGCAGGAGTCATGTTAACTCAGAATCAACTATTACGGTGTTTCAAGCACTTTTTTAGAATTTTGGAATACCTTTTCATTGCATCAAAGATGGGTTTAGGTGACTTCAGTGCCAGTTGGGTTTCTATAGTCCAACAGTTCAAAAGAACCGATGTTTAGTATTATTACTAAAAAAAAAAAAAAACAAAAAAGCCGTAATGCTTTAGTATTTGTGTTTTGAAATATGCTTTCAGAATATACCAATGAAGAGTTTCAAGGGTTGCCTGAGGAATTTTAAGGTGAATGGGAAGGTCATGAATGCACCTCAGCAAAAAAATGGCGTACTTCCATGTCTGGATGTTCCCATGGACACAGGGATTTACTTCTTTAACGAAGGAGGATATATCACCATTGGTAAGCTGTGTAGAGATTATGGTATATGGAATTATGTCTGAAGTGTGTACGTGTATGGGTCATTTGTTTTTACATGGTTTTCCGATTATCTCCTCCTATGATCATTCCTCTCCCCACTGTTTAATCCTCCACAGGTAATTTGCTGATGGGATTGGATTTTAGGATTGTATTTACCATTCGACCAAGGAGTTCAACAGGTGTACTCCTCCATGCTGGAAGCAAGCAAGACAACTACTTGACTATTTACATGAAAGGAGGAAAGGTGGGTACAGACTGTTCCCATTCCAGCTGTATGGCCCTCATTCAGCAGGGGGAATTCTGACCTTCCTCTGTTGCTCCTGTTCTTTGTCACAGTAGCTTAACAGATAACTTCTTTACAGGTCATCGCTGCTGGAAATAGTGGTGCTGGAGAATTCCAGACATCCGTCACACCTAAGAAACCTCTGTCTGATGGACATTGGCATACCATTGCAGGTATGTTGTACGTACCATTTCTTTTGAAGCTTTGAAGGGATGGTGGGCACAGAGCACTGCAGCTCCAAATCTTTATTAAATAATTTTACTTCTGTTTTGTCTGAGTATACTCTTTAGAACAAGGTAAGCGTCTTGTGTAAATTAAAGGCTTTACGTAAGATTTTTTTGGTGGGCTCTGTTAGGCCCCAGATGACCTAGGTTTGCCAGTCTGACTCTGAATTAAAATAAAATCTGTTTTTTTCTATGCCTTAAATTTCAAGAAAGATGCTATTTGAAAATAGTTCCATACCTAGCTGATTCTTTAATAGGGTTGAGAAAGATTTCTCATTTACCTGCTTTTTTGCAGTCTCTCAGAAGGAGAACACTGTGCAACTAGAGGTGGGAACACAGGGTAACTATACCACTGAACTTCAATCCTCTCCTCCTAGGCGTGTGTATCAGCCACTCCACTTTGGCAAAATTCCAGGTAATATTATTGCTTCTTATTTTTTCATGTTTTTTCCTTTCCAAAACAAAGGTCCCATCCATTCATGTAGTCCTATAGCATTCCCCCTCTTTTGAAAGCCTTGCAATAATTAATGTTCTTTAAACTAATTCTTATTAACTTGGTCTTTCCATCTTTTTTTTTGTAGCAAATTTGGACATCCCGTGGCTTCCAGTTAAAGACCCATTTTTTGGCTGTCTTCGGAATATTACCATCAATGACAAACACATCTCCACCAGGAGAATTTCAGAGGTTCGTGGTGTAGTGAATTTGCACGGTTGCCCAGAGAAGTAACCCTGCTGTTACAGTCGTCATGCACATCTGGGCTGTGTCTGCTGAAGAACTGTGTGGATTCCCCTTTGCTGATCGGCATCAGGCTGCTTGTTCTGAACAGCCGGTGAGCAAATGCATCCTCTGGATGTGGACTGTGCCAAAGCAAACGAAAGTATTTGCTTTGATAAACTCCCTTTTAAACGTTATTGATTTCCAAGGTAATCTGTTGTGCCTTTTGAGATATATGCAGAAAATATAATTGCATATACCCTGTGGGGCCAAATTCTGCTCTCACCCACAAAGCAGAGACTTGAGTAACTCCAGTGTCTTAATTTTGGAAATTTGCCTTAATGTTGTTCATCTAAAGAGCAAATTTGATCATTAATATAAAGAATTTTATAAAAATATAAATCTCTTTGGATTATTGTTTATAAAATGTACATTGATGTTAATGTAATAATAATAATATAAATGGAGTTTGAAGCACTTTAAGGAGTGAAACTCTGGGGGTTTGTTACAAAGTTAGGAATTGTGGGACCAAATAAATGCAGTATGTTCCTAAAACCATTCATTTTCTTGTTTGGTTGTTTTAATCTGGTAGGTTTTTAATGTGCTTTTTAGAAGCTGCTAAATCCTGCTTGCTTTGTGCAAATATTTCTGTAGGTTGAAGATGCTGATTTGCCTGAATAAGCAGGTATCAGTCATCTCTGCTCATCACAATTTGGTTGTCTAAAAATCTGAAACATAGGGGCATTTTTTTGCAATCTTCCGAGCCGGAGAGTCTCCTCCATAGGGAATTTTTTTTCTAATGAAATGAAGAAAAGTTTTATCAAGAATAGCAGCTGCACCTGCTACAATTTTGTAGCATGAATTACAGGACTAACCCAGAAAAACTCTTTTCTTCAACATTCAAATCTTTATTTTGTACCTGATTGTGACCCACAGTGGAGGGCAGGGAACCCACTTTGCTTTATTCTTCTGTGTAGAGGGCTGAACTGAAGAGACTTGACATGGCTTCTTTTTCCACTGTCATTCAGAATCAGCATTTTGATATTTTTTTTTTTCCCCAATGCCCTGATGCCAGCCCTCTTTTGCAAAATGAAAACATTTTCTAAGGTTGGTCCTCGATGTAGGGAGGCATGCAGATAAATTCTCCTTCACTCCTAATGCTCCACTGCTGCCTTTTCGATGTACAGCAGCGTGTCCTCAGTGTGTTTGAAATGATGGACTAATAGAAGTAGATGCCAGATTAATAGCCCAAATGGCTTTGGTCATTAATCCCTTGTCAAATTTTTGCAGCTTTACAGGTCCTTTGCTGCTTTGCAGGGTGGCAGAAAAGCTGCTCACACCAAATCTTGTGTTGCTTTCTCTTTTATGGCAACTTTTTCACAGGCAAATCTGTGTCCGTGCAGAGGTTTCTGAAGTGGAAAGCCAGTTTTGGTGGGAATGGGCTGCATGCTGGGTTGAGGCCTCAGAGGGAGCAAAGGATTGACATGTAATGGCAGAGACCTCTCTCTGGAGTTGCTCTGCAGAAACATATTCTCCTGTACAGCAACCTGCCACATGGGACAGAAACACCCATCAGGCTGGAGGTGATGGGTTCAGAAATCATCTTTTGTGATAGCAGTAACTGAATCCTTTCTACTTATAAAAGCTCCCTGCTCAAATACTCAGGTGAGCAAAACTGTGGAAATACTCAATTGATTTACTGGCCTGAGTTGACACTAAAAGTTCCAAGAAGGAGAAAGGAAGAACAGTTAAATTTTATCACACAATTCTCTAGTAACATTCCCTGTCTCATGCTGATCAGATGGCTCTGTGAAGCAGATTTTCCCAAATCACAAAAAAAGCCTTTTCCTTCTTCTCTTACTCCCCTCAGTAAAACAAAAAAAAAGAAAAAAAAAACACATGGCAAAGATTTTTGCATCACAACCTGGAGCCAGTCCTGGATTTCAATTCCCTTCCATTTGATTTTATTTTATCAGAAGTAGTTTCAACGTTGACAAAAAGAAATGAAAAATGTATTAAGACTTGAGTAAATGTAAGATATATTGATCAGTCAGTATTAATTCCAATACAATACTACTTTTGCACAACAGAAAAATAGGAGTCTCTTTGGTTTTAAGGTTCTTTGTGGTACTTTTTTTTCCCCCTCAATTTTTTTCAATTGTATTGCTTCCACAGAGTCAGGCTGTCATACATTGTTGGGACAATGAATAAAAGCCAACTAGAGTTTCAGGTTCTGTACTTTCACATTGGTAAATCTATATCAGGCTGAGGAACACATAGTAAAAAGCTTTTTCACAGAATTACAAAATATTTTGAGTTGGAAGGAACCCTCAAGGATTATCAAGTCCAGCAGATGATCTTTACATGAGGGAAGAAGTTGTCCCATTTTAATCGATGAAGAATTTTTACCATTGAAGAAATCCACATGGACGCTGTGTCATGGGATTTTTTAATTGTTAGAAGTTGTAATTCCAAGGCTTTCATCATCAGTGTTGCCATTTGGCAATAACTTCCATGAATTATTTGCTTCTTTTGGCTGTAGCATTTCAGGAGTGCCCCCAAAACTATCAATTTCCATGTTAGAATAAAATACACAGGAGAGGCTTTCCCTGTAACATTTTACTCTATAATCATACTAATCAAATACCATGTTCAGTACACTGAGAGTGCATGGCTAAAAAACCCACACTCTTTAGCAGCATGTTAGAGTTCTTCTGAATCCCAAATCAGTTATAGAAAGAGAGCAGAAGCACTCTAGACTGAAACACATTGGTATTGTTAGCATGAAATCTCTCTTGTCCATGTAAGTATCAAGGGCAAGGATTCTCATCCAGTTAATTTGGATTAGATTTAATAGGATCATGTTATCTGAGGTAGGTGACACCAAGGTCTGTGAGTTCCCATTTATTATAACTACAAACCGCAGCCATATTATTGGCAGCTGAAAGACAGAAAGCCTAACACTGAGAACTGAGAGCAAATAAAATGAAATGGATCATAGGGCACTCTAGAAGAAAATAGATTGTAGGAAAAAAAAGCGTGTATATATAAAAAAGGAAAACATACTTCCTTTTCACTGCCTATAAATGACTGTAACTTAAGTTGCTAATAACAAAAGTTTGCAATTAAAACTTTAACAGTCTTTCTGTACCTGAGCTTAAGGGTCTGTGCTTTTGTTACTGTGGAGCTTTCATGTTGCTGGTGACCTTTTATACTGTCACCAGCAACATGAATTGGGCAACCTAACTTTCTCTGGCTTTGTAACCACTTCTTTGAGAGACTTTTGAGCCAATTCATTTTAGCTTTCCATCCTCTTTGCCCCTTTGTAAGTCCTCTGTGGGTATTTTTTATATTTTTTTTATTATTATTTGGGGGTTTTTTCTCTCATCTCCTTCCTTTCTCCCCTTCATAAAATAGCCTGGACAACGCAGTCTTAGTGAAAACACTATAAATGCATAATGGTTTTGTAACGGACTCTTGCCATGCTTTTTGCCTCTTACCATTCTCTTTGTGGTTTCCTCATCTAAAAAAACCAAAAACCTCCTGCCTCTTTCTCTAATGATGTAAGGAAGTTTAAGACACAACCTACTGTAAATCTGACTGCATTTTCTAAAAATACATTAAATGGACATCCCTGGTGAAAGGGATGTTAAAGGCGATGGTGCCATAATTCAATATTACAGCTTCACTGGAGGCATTAAGGCTGCAAGGCAGAAACATAAACATCCTTTGTGCAGCTGGCCCAGACATCTTAAAGTTGCAAGGGGCTGGTCATTGCCTGAGCTGCAATGAAGCACCCTCTAAAGCATAAAGAATTGCAGGCAAAATAACCTATGAGTTTTTATGTTCTGTCAGTTCAGGGGATCCTCTGTAGCAATGAAACCTGAACTATGACCTGTCGTTCATATTGTACTGTGTCTCCTGTTTTTCAGCTGATAGAGTAAGATCTTTTTTAAACACACTCTTATCATTACTTTGCACCTCAGCCAGTTACTGTGTTTCCTACAGGTTGTTTCAAATGTGAAGCACATGTGAAATGTTCCATGAGAAACAGTTTCTTTGTTAATGTGTCACTCACTCGTTGAGAAAGATGGAGCGCTGCTGCATTATCACACAGAATAGAAAGAAAGATAGTTGGCATCACGGTCTTTTGTCTCTGTTCAGTTCTATTTAAATTGGGAGCAACAACAGATTTCTCCATTGTGTGGGAGCCTATGTCTAAGATTTCTGTCACAGGAGGACTATGCACTGGTAAGAATGAATAATTACATTCATAGGTATGTCAGTATTTTATAAAATAATATGTATCATGGTTTAGGAATGGTACTCCACAGTTCAGTGCACCCACTGAGACTGCCAAACCACACTGACACTTGGCCGCTCCTCCTTTCCCCTGCCCCTTCCCAGTCTAGCGGGGGAAATTGAGAATTGGGGCACAAAACGTGAAGATCACAGGCTGAGAAAAGAACAATTTACTGGAAACAGCAATGAGATAAGAAAACGAAAAGTAACAGCAACACTATTAATAATGAAAGTGTACAAAGAGAGGGTGATTCACATGCAAAGATGCTCACCAGGGACCCCCAAGTCAATGAACCACAGCAGACAATGCTGCCATGGTTTTTTCAACCAGAAGCCTTGTCCTTCCCCACAGAAGCCAGAGAATCCCTTACTCCTGCTCCTGGCAATGACATGAGGTGGTATGGAATAACCTCCTGCCTTGCTCCTTCAGCCATGCTCCCTCAGCTACTGCAAAAAATTAACTCTGTCCTGGCCAAAACTAAGGCAATATGGAAAGAAACTGTTAGAACTTCCATCCAGAAAGAATTGTTCATATCTGTTTTTTGATGCCCAAAGACATAACGAAGAAAAACATTTTAAAGGATAGAGAAATAAATTACTCTGTTTCCAGCCAGCTCTTGCTGACACAGTTTTACTTACAAGGTGTTATTAGCATAGTAAGCCAAAGTCTATCAACATGAGGTATTACTTAACAGAGGAGTTATATAGTTGGGTAACAGCACCTACCATAAATCATAATTCTAGATCCTGATTACTTCCTGATCAGAATTACTGTCCTGATACTACAAACCTGGAGAGCCAGTAATATGCCCAGGTACTGACTCCTCTGGCAAGGTCAAGGGCTTCAACTAATAAAATTTCCCTGAGAACAAAGTGTCAGATCAGTAATAAAGTTCTAACTTTCCCTTTTCTGTACTCATTTAATTCGAAGGTAAGGACACGTCCCCAGAGACAGTAACCTAAGCAGTAAATAAGCTAAAAACACTGAGCAATTCTCCAGGAAATCACTTAGGCATGATCCAAAGTTCAGTGACGTAGTGGAAAGATCGAACCAGTTCACAGGACTTTGGTTCATATGCCGTATTAAAACATGTAGTAAACCTTACATACTGTTTATAAAAAGTGTATTCTAAAATATTGCCAAGGCTTATAGTGAATTGTTACTGCAGATTAAATCTGTTTGTTATGTAATAAGGGGCAGGACACAGTCTCCATAAAACCTAAGATAATCCATCTAATGCAAATATACATAAATGGAAACTTTACACAAACACAAAGGGTATTTGCAACAGCAAGAAGAGTGGAAGCAAAGACACCAAGCAGATAAACTGTGCTCCCTGAGGAGTGTCAGTGGTGAGGGCAGTGCGGGGAGGAGGTCTCAGAACACTTGCTGTGAGCCATCCAACCTGGATGCCAAAGACCCCACTGAGGCTCAGCTGTTTCCTATGCTTCTCAAAATCAAAAGTAACTGCAGTCATCCCACTATGCCTTCACCAGGCCAAAAGGAAAGAAAACTCTTCTGGCAATTTCATTATTCCTACATGCAGAATAGTACCAAATTTTGGACTGATTGTTGCATTTAGTCAGATTCTTGTAACTTGATATTGGCATGTTAAAGGAAGGTAATGTTCCCAAAGCAAGCCACTTAAGAGGACACATGATCCCTGAATCTGTGTATATTACATTTATCAAAAAAGATAAAACGAATCAACATGACATACATGCTCAGCACAAATTTAATTCAAAACAGACACCACAAAACCACTACTGGTCATTACTGTTATTTAATTAAAATGGAATGAATAGGTAAAATCTTTCAAAGAGACACTGAATGCCATCAAACAGAATGAAGGCCAGGTGCCTGATTAGTATAAATCAACATTGCTCTGTTGTTCCTGGATTTGGGCAGATAGGAGAAGAGGATCTAGTTGTGTTTGTGTAATTTATTGTTTCAAATGTTGGGGACACAACGCATAGACCTTATAAAAAGGACTTTGTCACTGTTCTCACCGCTGAACGGAGAAACGACATGGAGTCCAAGCTCAGGGTAAAAGGAAGCCAACGTGGTTTAATAACTTCTTAGAGGGTTTTTATATGTTAGTTTGCAAAAAGTATGTTAAATGGCATAAGGTAATTGGTTCTTTCGGCCATCCACCCCTTAAGGTGATTGGCCAAATTCTAAGACACCCATCTCTAAATATTTTTCTAGTTGGAACCAAAACAATGGTGCAAAACAACTTAGCAGGTGCAGAAGTTTACAGAACTGTAACATTGTTTTGAATTACTTGCCTGGGAAAGAGAGAGCTCTCACAAAATGCTGCTGAGAGCTGAAGAAATTCCTTGCTGAAGCTTTTTCAGCATCCATAGGACTTTGCTGCAAAGAGCTAAAACTAGGAATGTTACAGATCACTTTCTATGGAAAAAATACTAGGTTTTTTTTATCAGTGCAAAAAAATGCTTAAAAATGAGATACAAGTCTAGAGGATGGATAGAAAGAAAAAGACCTTATAGTTGAAGAAGAAAAGGTGTGCAGGAAAAAGTAAGCCTTCGTACTGCTCAGAAAGTACTTACCCCTGCCAAGGGAAGTGTCTACAGACGAGAAGCTGCTAGAAACTGTTGGTAACTTGACTGGACAATTTTAGGTTATGTGGTTACAACAAGGAACACAGCCACTGACCCCTTGAACCGGAGACTCAGTACCACCCTCCTGGGCTGCTCCTGTGTGCCTATGTGGCATCACAGGTGTCTCAACCTCTTCTCAGCCCAGGGGAGGGCTGTGGGGCTGTGTGCCTGCCTGCACCCCTTCCCCAGTGCTGAGGGGAATGGCTTTTCTCAGGCTTCCCCTTCTTCCTGACCAGACGCTCAGTCTGTGAGCTTACAAATCTCTGTCTGCGATGAGGAGTCCAGAAAAATGGTCAGTATATGACAGGAAGGAAAACATCATGAAGTTGCCACTCCTGGCCCTTTTTATTTTGCTCTCTGACCCTTTTTCTTTTGTTTGTTGTATTCAGTATAATGGAAGGGAACATCTGGACTCTAGTGACAGCAACCAAATTTGCATGCATATCGTAGATAATTAAGCACGTGTCTATCTGCAGCTGCAAACAGCAATTAGTCATAAGATAGCTCTGCACACCCCTTCCTGCCTATTCTTCTGTTCCCCTCAGAGGGCCCTGTCACGTGCCCATCTCTGAGAGGCACTGAGTGCTGGCCTCCTTTTTATTTGTGAAGACAGTTGTGCAGCTGAGCTTAAACCCTTCAATATAACTTTGAATAGGATGAACTTCCTCTGATCTATCAATTTCCAGTAGAAACGGCTTTCTGCATAAGACATGATGCGGTGACCCAAATCAAAACATCCGTGCTTACATCCCCGCATAGCTGAGACTATAAGCAGATTTCATTCCTAGTTCCTCCTCTTAGATCTGAGGAAACTGAGCTCTAGAGAGTTGGTTCTGACTGCTGATATTTTGTGTGGCCAACCCTTGCCACTGCTGTTGCCCAAAGCAAATACTGCCTTCCCTGCTCCCTGCAGCTAGGAAGAAGTTTACATTTGCCCTACAGCTTCCACCTCAGGGCCATGAAGGGCATTTTATAACATCTTATCCTATAAAGTAAATACATTTATCCTATGCCTTTTCATTTGCTGAATCCCCTGGCAATGAAGCCATAGATAGCATTCTGTTGCCTAGAACAGGTGTCCTCATTCCTCCTGTGACAGAGTCAAATTTTCTAGACAGGTAAAATAGAAGTTGCTCAGCATTGCAACTAAGAGACACAATTGAGAGTAATTTACAAAGTAGAACAAATTTCTAGTTTTTTGAAAACCAAAGACTGCATTGCAAATAGCTAAATTTCAGGCTCTGGCATCATAACTTTTAATTTATCTGTATGCTAAAATGGAGTGTAGTGATAGGGTGGGCTTCAGCTGGGGCAGGCTCAAGTTGGAGAAGAAAGGGCTGGAGTGTGATCAAAGAGACCACTGTGCCTCGAGCAGGGATTAGGTTCAATGGAATGGCTTCACAATCTGGACAACAGTGATTATTCCATATGGCTCTTTGCATTTGCTCACTGTATGACCCAGCTGCCTGATCAAGGCTTTTGTTGAGGTCAGAGTCTATATAATGATCTCTGTTGGGGAATTCCTGTTCATATTTGAGATAACATTCTTGGGTATAATTTGCCATGTTTCCATTTACATCTGTGTGTAAATAAAATGTAGGCATTCTCAGCTAGAACAAATGCACACAAATTGCAGAAAGGGTTTGCATCAAGTAGTCATTTGAAAACAAAACTGTGGTTTCAGAAACTTACTACGGCCTAGAGATCTGCTGGAAAACAAAAGTTTGCTTCTATATAGATAACATGAATCTCCTGTGTTTCAGTGGGCAACACCAATGAGGTTTTTTGGGAATGCCCTGTAACAGCAATGAACAAAACAACCCTGGTTGGCACCAGCAAGCACTGTAACACTGTCACATGCATCTGCATTTCATGCATAGCTGTGCTTATAGCAATACATTCCACCACCAAATCCAGACAAAAATGTTAAGGCTTTTACTACTAGGATAGGTGAACTCATTTTTCATTTGGAAATCCACAGAAAGTTACAAAATGCATGGACCTATTTGATTTTAAGCAAATGGAATGGCTAGACAGACTCGGGTGCATACAAAACCAGCCAGTAGCACTGCTAACACCCATTTGACTTGAGTAAGACCCCTAGCATTTGTGTAGCAGTGTGGTTACTCATCTCACAACTTCAGCTGGACAAAAATTGGTTGTGTACTCTAGGCTATCTTTCTACAATCAATGGAGGAGGGTTAGTTATCCCTAAACAAAAACACACCCAGACACCATCTCAAACATATGCTGTAAGAGGACATGGCAGCAACCAACCTAGCTTTGGGCTCCAAGCAAGAAACTTGCTGAACTTATCCCCTGAAGATGGATGCAGCATTTGATTATACTTAAATCCTCAGGAATACTCAGCACACCTTGCAACCCAGCTGCAGAAATCTCATTGTGGGGTATTGTCAGCAGGCCACAAAGAAGAAAAGAACAAGCCACAGGAAATTATCTCCTGCTTCCAATTACAGGGAAAATTTGACATTATAAATGCTTTTGTCACTCATCCTTTTCAACACTGAGTCACCCAGACATAGCATAGTTAGCTTCTGGCATCTCCATATGATGAACTACTTTTTTCTGTGCTTTGTATGATTTGAAGCTTGAGAATCTAAGAAGAAAACGTAGGTTGAACCCAAATGAAAGGCACATAAAATAAAGAGATGTGAGATAGAAGGCGTATTTATGTGTGCTTGTATACTTACAACCCCTCTAAAAATAGGTGAGTGCAAGAGCTATCAAAATGAAAGAAATTGAAAGGAAAAGAGAGGAATGCTTGCTGGATGAATTGCAGTAGAAAACAGCATTTGAGAAAAAATGCTAATGAAATGAAAAATGGGAAAGTGCACTGAAAAAATAGAAGATAGTTTCTCCTTGTGCTAAGCCTGCAAGATGAGCTCTGAAGTAATGGCCTGCAGTAAAAGCACAGCTTTTCTCACTGTATTATCCTGGTTATTGCCATGCATAACTCATAATGGCTAAAATTACACAACTCAGTTTAAGGTACTTGCCTTGTACGTAGCTCTCAACCTCACAAAACGTGTTTGTAGAACAATTAATTGTGAGTCAGTACAGGATAAGTCACCCAATGTATGGTTTTAAAAGGCACCGTGCTTTCAGAAAGGTAGGAGGGCTTTCAGAATCCAAATACACTTTTAAAAAGAGGAGGGTTATTAAATTTGTTATTATGCTGTTACTTTAATAAAAATCTTGTTGCAAGTTAAGATTTGTAAGTCACTCCTGTGGTTACCACTACACGCACTCAGAATCTTGACTTTGATGTCTCCCTTTATCTGCAATGCAGTGTTTTGCTTGCAGAGCTGCCACTTCCTGTAGTGGGAACTGATTCTGGTAGTCACTGCTTTGAGGAATCTATAATTCTCAAGAGTGCTTCCCAATTCACATACCTTGATTAAAAAGAGCCCAAATAGGAACATATTAGAAATTAATTTGTACATAATATGTATTCCAAATAAATGGCCCAAGTTTCCAGAAGTAAGTGGAAGAATGGAAAACCTAATGGTAAGTAAAAAGAGAAATCACTTCTTATTGTAGCTGCATGCTGCTTATTTCATTAAGTACCAGGAGACAATACATACATTCCTAGGTTTGCTAATTTCATTACACAACTGTCAGCTCAAAATCTAGTTGGTCAAGCATCAGCTTCCAGTTTCTTAAATTCTCTTTAAATGTTGGCTACAGAAAATAATCTCACCAAATTACAAGAGTATACTTTCTATGTCTTCTTTACACTTTTACACATCAAAATGTGAATAATCTTCCATTCATATCAACTGACATCCCATTCACTTAAACTAATATTCACGACTATAGAACAACAATTTAAGGCAAAGACTAGAATGAAGATTATTTAAGCATATGGCTCTATTTAGCTGTCGCCTTCAGATAATGCTGTAACCTGAGTGTATCTAAATATACATACTGCCTGAGTACACCCTTAAGAGAAGATGAACCCTTCACTTCGGGTTTATACAAATAGACACAATGACTTTTCTTGCAAATTAAATGGTTCTCTAAATTAAATGGTACAAGTAGTTATTTTCTTGAGTGAGCAACAAAAGTTGTCAGACCAAAGCACGTTTCACAGATGAAAAGCGAGTATCCAGAAATAAAAACTTTGATATCTGAGGTAGCATCTGTCTCTCAGTATGGCTTTTAGGTTTTTTTCTGACTTGTGATATATGCCACAGATCATACTGCTTCTTTTAAAAGCCAGTTGCCACCTCCATGTGTGCAAGCCTCTTTTGTAAAGAACAGAGCACTGTGTTCCAGAAGACACGATTAAACTCCCAAAACATGAGGAAGTGAAATAACTGGGGACAAAGGTATCAGTAGCTAAGTAGGTGTAAATGCAAGGGAAGGGGCTCACCATCTCTGTAGGCATACTTTGTATGTACACTGCTGACAGAGCTGCTCAAATGGACATGTCCTGTGTGGTCTATTCCAGTGACAGAAAGTCAGAATCATTTAGTGTGAGGTAGCTGTAGATCACTGAACACCTTGATGTAGCATAGCCACCAGGGTTGATGCACAAAATTACTGGGTATTACAATCCCAGCAGATATGAGAACCAATGCATGGACAATTTAAGTGGCTTGCTGAAAGACACTGGTGAGGCAAGTTCCTTCATGCGTGAGTGACATATGACTGTCAGGTGAAAACAGTTTCTTAGACCATGAAGTAGTACTCCCATCTAAAAGTGTACAGGAAATGTGAAAACAGGCCAAAAGGGGCATCTGCACAAGAATTCATTGTTTGCAGTTTTTACTAATGCCAGGAGTGGGAAATTCACAATTCTGCTGTGGCTGCTTCATAACTTCCTGCTGAGTTCTCGTCTGCCTTCATGGGTTGTACCCAACCATCAGCCCATCAGGCCTTTTATTCTCATGCCTTCCTTTCTGTTTGCCTCAACTACTGGGCATTGCAGTTGTGACTATCTGTCAAAGCAAAGCAAGGAGTGTAAGGCTAGGTCTTAGTCTCCTCTAGATGATTATCCGGACAATCTGGCTACATAAACTTGTGTTTCATGTCAGAAAAAAAAACCTGTCAGCAGTGGGGTTTGCTGACATTTTTGTCACTAGAATTTTAAACAAAAGATTCCCTGCTCTAAGGCTAGAGAAAAAAAGACGGGCAAGAAATGCAGATTTCAAAACTGAAAAACAAACATGATGCCTAACGGCTAAAATAAAGGCTCTGTAACTCAATTTTGTTGAATGGCCCTTCCATTTCTGTAGTGAAGGACTACAGAAAGCAGAAGGTGAAAACTGTTGAAATGCTACCTATACAACACATATAATGCCAAAAGTCCCAAATGGAAGTAGAAAAGTACAAATGTTGCTGACAAATGTGCTTTAAATAGTCTCCCTGCAAATCACATTATGCATAAAGCTGCTTGACACCTGTGAGAAAATATTTACTGCTAAAATAGTAAAAGAAAAATAAGCCTTAGTAATATATTATCTTTATTATGTTCCAAACTCAAAATATGTTTTACAAGGGGTTTTGATTACTGTAAGTGACAAGGATTGGGGGGACCACTAACACAAAGGTGTTTATTGAGGCTGATACGTTTGCCACAGGTTATCTATGGCCTTGCTGATTACTTGCTTCTCATCACAAGCTTGAAAGTACAAAGGCACATCCTCACTATCTGGGTAAATGATTTGTTGACAAATGCTATACATACATGTGCATATATATAGAGGAACATATAGAAAAAATCCTTCACAAATGCAACTGGTCTGTGAAGTAGCTTCATGCACAAATGAACAATGCAGGAAAACTGGAGGGCCCCTCCAAAGCAGATCAGCAAAAATTATTAGAAGTTTAAAGTTTATGACCTGCTTGTGAAAGATCAAAGTTGCTATCTGTTGTAAATATTGAAAGACTACCAGGGCCTCAATCAAGAGCCCATAATGTAGAAACATGAGTATTCAGTGGGACAAGTAACGCTTATATGCCCCAATTTGAGGCATCCTGCCTCACCGTCCATACACAAAACCATTAAGCTCAACTGTTTTAATTTGCCACTAACCCCCTACTTCTGTAACAAAGGCACATATAATTGTTTTCCATGTTCACTGGAGCAAGAACATGAGGGAAATTAATCTACAGACTCTCCATACTCAAAGTATTTCAAGGACATTCAGAAAAAGATTTTTCTTTTCCCACCTAGATGAATTTGTTCTGACTCCCCAGAAAGGACTGGGCTAGAACTGGTGGACTTCTGGTGATCACTTTGGGCTTTACATTTCCTGCTGTGGGGCAATACAGAGCAGGTATTTTTATAACCAAATGTAGATCTGAACTCTGTAGGAAGTCATTCCTCTGCAAGTAAAACATTTTGAATTGGCTCTTAAAAATTCAAGTGGCATGATTATTTTGGGTGGAAGTCTTTCCAATTAATTTTTATAAAACAGGACAGCATGTGGCTGCTGCCTGAACAGAGCAGCTGTTAGTATTTAATAGTTGTGAATTCCTTTGTTTTCTCCGGAACTGTGTGCATATGTTGGGCCATTAGCACATTCTGGGAAAAAAAATTCCAACACTAAAAAGCTCTGTTATTTAGCATTCTTTATATAGCAAAAATTATACACCTTTATATGCTTCAGTAAAAATAACTGTGTGACTGCACATCAATTTATCCCATTATATGACTGATTATACATTCGGTCCAGAGCAACAATGTGTGGATAAAAATAAACATTATCCAATACAAGCAAATATAAAAAAACAATTGTCCTTAGTTGCTCTGTCTCATCTTTCACTCTCCTTTTTGAATTTCCAAGAACTTTACCTGCTCTGACCCAGCCATCTCTGTCATTTCTCTGTGCAGAAGTGACACAGCACAGTCTGTGTTACAGACTCAATGAGAGCAGCCACAAATCAGTGCTCAAGAGACCAGGACTAAAAGGTCATTCACCTTCCATCTGATAGCTCACCATACACAAAAGGCTTCCTGCAAAAAAAAAAAAAAAAAAGGCAGGGAAAACAGAAAGCTTGTGAGAGGAAGGAATAGTTGATTCTGGAGTAAGGTCCACTGCAAAGAAGAACACTGGTTGTTCTTCCTATTGTTATTACTGTAACTCTCTTTAATTAAAAGAAAGGGTCAAAAGACTAATTTTCAGTACCCTTGGAATACTTTGGATGAAGAGGCACATTAAGCCTGTCCTGTTTTATCAGGGTATATCTGCCTATTCCCTGTCTATTGACAGAACAGACAAATCGTTTCATGTGTGTGTCCTCAGGCAGGGTTTAGCCCTCAAAAGGACAATGCATATTAATCGGAAAATGTCAAGAGCCAGCTCTGAAGATTAGCTTGGCTTTGTAGTATTGCTTAGTTGCTGTGCTGTATGTAAAATGCATGATGCTAACCGATGTAGAGCTCACCACTCATAAATATTTAAGTGACAAGACACAATAGACAGGCATGGTTATTGTTCAAGATCAGAGGTACAGTGTGAGGCCCTAAGCACAAGAATAAGTGACTTTAGCTACTTTAAAAGTACATTTCCTTAGAAATGTACTTGTGAACTTAGTATTTTTTTCTTCCCAAATACAATATCTTCAAAAAGGGAAGATCCCCCCATTTCTATATTCACTAGCCATTACTGGCAGTCACTGACACAGATAAGCCCTCTCTGATGGTTTGGAAAACATGGCTGTACCCTGGATTGCAACACCCCTTCATAGCCAACAATGGGACCATGTCTGATACTGAACTAGAATAGCAATCCTCAAAAAGGAGTTCAAAATGACAGAAGCAGATTCTGCAGGTTTGTGTCGGAGCTTCAAAAAGCGTGGGAGATGTCATTATGATTTTAATAATTATTTTCAACATGTTACATACATACAGAGTCACATTTTCTGCAACACAGAGGAAAAAAGTTAATTCCATTCTGAGGGATTTTTTTTCTCTCTGCTGAAATGAGCAATGATTCTAACTTAAATGCTGATGGCCAAGTATTCTAAATCAACTGCTGAAATTTCATCTCCATCTTAAAAACTGTAAATTGTACCAGGCTTATTGAGGTGTTCCAGGACAGAGGTGGAGTTTTGGAACAAGATAGGTAAAAAGAAACCCAGCAAAATCAGATTTAGGGCACTCTGAGACAGAAGCAAGGGGTTAGGTTGCTGCATCCAGACATAGTGGAGAAGAGCCCTGAGACAAGTGGGACCTAATTTACAGACTATGAAAATGATATTAAAGAAAATATGAATATAGGCCTGCCCTTGGTTTTAACTCTTTTCTCTCTGATGCTTTAGATAAATTAATATGCTTTCGTGTAATAATTTATTTCCTGCTACTTCAACTTCTGCTATTCTCTGTACTTTATGAGTAGGGCTAAATTCCAGTTAGACTTGTAGGGGAAAAACACCAATATTTTTTACTCAGGGAGCAGTATGTGAAGATGATGACTAGCAGGACTTCTCCCTGTCAGAAGCACAAAGACAGGGCTGAAACTTGGAAAGCTTATCAAAGGGAAGAGCACTGGACTATTCAAAGGTACAGGCTATCGTGAACTACGACAGCAGTGTCGTGCAAAGGGGCTGTAACACCACCACAGTTCTGTGTCCCGTAAGGGATGTGAATATTGTAGCCACTTTACCTTTCACTTATCTAACAGCTTCTGGGATGCCAGAGTGAAGGTCTTGGAAATTTCAGGCCAGTTAATTTATTAAAAGTACAATTCTTGCTCACCAGTAACTTCATTGTCCTTGAGAAATTACAAATCAGTTGCCTCAACCTTTTTTCACGAGAGGTAGCAGACCACAGCAGCACAGGTTATTCCACAGTGCCCTGCAGGGAGCTGTGAGGTGAGAGGAAAGCTAGCCACCGACTGACCCCTCTGCTGAAATTGTTGGCTGATGACTGCCTATTTTGCTGATGATAGTATGCTACGAGGAATTAAAAACCCAAACAAGCACAACCAACCTCAAGAAAGACACTTAGAGTGTTGTTAGACTGCAAAGTCAATGTAAGCTTTGATTGGCACATATAAGTCATCCATGTAGTCCTGTTCACTGTGGTTTCCTCGCTCCCTTGGCCATTTTTAGCAGGATGAATCAGCAGTACCACATCCTCCATGTGAATCAAACTAATTGTAACCCATCACAAGACCTCATCTGCTGTTACAGCGCAGGGAGACCTACAGCTCTGCTGATTTCCAATCCAATTCTGCAGGAAAATGAGGTGGCAGTGCAGATCACAACAACATGGGCACTCTAAAACTGCTGCTGCTCAGCTGATGAAGTCAAACTGCAGGTGTCAACTTCCTTCATTGAGGAAGGTGTGTTCCACGTGTTACTTGTCTACTTGAACAGCGCTGAAGTGCAGTTTCAATCTGCCATTTTTTTTTCTGTACATTTATAGCTGTGTTTCTGTAGAGTTGATTTAGCTATTCACATCTTGAGTTTGGAAATTAATAGCTAGCTACCGGGTACTTATAAAAGCATTTGTTACAGAAGACAAATTATCAGTGCCAGCCTTCAGCAAGGTCTGGAGCAACTGGGTACTAGAAAGAAGATCTCAAAAGAATTCTAGCTTCTTGTGCATGGGACCCAAACCCACAGGAAGCACAGAGCCCTGCTGCGCTATTATTCAAACACAGGGGCTAGGAAATAGGAGTGTAGCATTGGAGAAATGGAGTAGGTGTTTCACAAAGGACTTGGCTCTTTGCTGCTCCTCAGAAATAGTACTTGGAGGTAGGAGTTAGCCTATGACAAGTTTTCAGGGAATCCATAAGAAGATTCATTGCCCCTTGATTGATTACATAGGACAAAGGGAAAGGCTATAATAAACTGCTCCACCACGAACCCCTGCCCACAGAATCCTGCCTGGCAGATAACATTATAGGAGTAAATTGTTTTCATTTGGAATGCAGTGTCTTGAAACAGAGAGACTGAAACAGACAACAACAGCGGTGAAACTTCAACCTGCAATCTCCTTTTGGTGAGGCTGCTTTCATTTCTGGAGTCCAAATTTCACAAATAACCTGTAAACACACTGGAGAACACACTGTTCCCTAGTCATGCTGTGCTGACTTCCTAGAAGCCCTTTAGGATTTCTAGGCTGTGTAGATCATGCTGGTTTGGAGATGTGCATTGTAACAGAAGATGTGTCCTCTTTAAACACCCCCTGAGTGTCCAGCCCCGCTCAGCGAAACAGAGGGGCTGGCAATCAGCCAAAGGACCTGATTCACACCTGACAGTTTGCAGAAGCCTCCTGGCATTAGGCAATCCACACCTTTCAAGAACTGTTGTCGCAAGAAGTTAGTGGTACAGACTAATTCCTGACGGGGTGGTATCGATTCCCAGAAGGCGTGTACGGAAATATGGCAACTTGATTCACAGGAAGACAGATGTTTTGCTCGACAGGGAAAAGGGCTTGCTACTAACAGCAGTGCTTGGTCCTATTCTTTTGTATGCTAGCAAGGGGAGGTGGGGGAAGTCTGAGCCTTAAATTTTTCTCAAGAGCAGCTGTAGCACTGCTCTAGCTGTCAGGAAGCAAGACCAGGTTGTTGGTATTAGCCTTCATATTCACCTGAATTTAAGCACAACAAAGAAAGCCTCTTCTTGCAAAGAAGTGTGAAAATAACGTGGGTGTATTTTCAGTGTTCAGGTACTTGGCCATTTTGGGTTGGAATGGATATATTTACACAAGTGTACTTGCTCACCCATCCTGTGCTTGGAAACACCTGCCAGACTAGCTTGTACCTGAACCAAACTTGCAAATGCTGATTTTTGCTGTCAGCATCACAGGTAAGTTCACATTGCTAATCATGAAGGTATGTGTCAAGAGGTAGGGAGCAAATTCCTAGAAACCCTTGTTTCCCAGACGTGCACCGGGGAGGTCACAAAGTCACCACTGTATAAAAGAGGAATTTTTTAGTCTCTGTTCTAGTGACTGCAGTCACTGAATAAAATCACTAACAAAAAGACAAACGAAAAAAGAAAAATCAATTCTCTGGAAAGGGAAAGCTGCGTTATCAGAGGAGGACTTTGGACTTCTCTTCTTCACACTCTAGACACAGCTGCAGCCCCAGCTGCCACATCCCAACCATGAAAAGCCCCAATGCATTTTGCAAGAAGCCACAGGATTGTGGACAGCCCACCTGAGGGTGGGTCGCAGCCACCTGCACCTGCAAGGTGAGGTGTGAGGGTGGGGACAGAAGGTGGCACATGGAGCCAGGGGCAGCTCCCCACATGGACACCCCTAAGCCAGGCATCAGTGCCTGCCTCTCTCCCGCTGGTGCTCACTGTACTGTCCCCAGAGCTGGGGGTACGGCAGCCACAAGCAGGGTTAGCACTGCCCTGGCAGCCAGGAAGGCACAGCATCGCCAGCCGGGCAAGGGAGGGGATTGTCCCGCCCTGCTCTGCTCTGCACTGGGGCAGCCTCACCTCGGGTGCTGGGGACAGTTTTAGGCACCACAATATAAAAAAAACATTAAGCTTTTAGAGAGTGTCCAGAGGAGGGCAACAAAGATGGTGAAGGGTCTGAAGGAGAAGCCTTATGAGGAGCGGCTGAAGTCACTTCGCTTGTTCAGCCTGGAGGAGACT